>JAMQCK010000195.1:0-40568 GCA_024196135.1 Pleurotus ostreatus/Saccharomyces cerevisiae fusant | reverse complement strand
TGTCTATGTCTTCATCGGTGCTCGCATACCGACTCTCGCCTTTCCATCCGCTCGCCGCTTTTCCTGGGCCCAAGTCAGCTGCGGCTTCCAAGTGGTGGTCTTTCTATCAAGTGGCCGTCCGAGGGCGGCGTCACATTGACTTGCAAAGGTATGCCGCTGACTATGCCTTATAAACGTCTTGATTGACAGGAGTCCAGAGCGCACAGACGCTACGGGACGTGGGTTCGTACCGGTGCGTTGATCTTCCAGGAACGCTGGTCTTTACTAGGTGTAAACTCTACCGCCCAGGCCCCAACGAACTTTCTATCGACGACCCGGATGCGATCAGGGCCGTCTACGAAGGACTGGATAGGGCTGCATTTTACAAAGGTCAGATTTACAGCCAAAGTCCGTCGGTAACTTCGCATTTGAACGCACTCGTTAGCTATGCCAGCCAGTGGCGATGCGGTCATCAATATCATGGATCGTCAGACTCATCAGAAGCGCCGTCGTGTATGTTGTTTAGCATCGTCTTCTCTCGACATGACTCACGCGACCAATAGGCATGGAATAGTGCGTTCACCTCACCCTGCCTTGAGGATTACGCAAGTGCGACCAATGTATGCGACAATTCATGTTCAATACGGTCAGATACACTGATCATGTTCTTTTCTTTCCTCAGCAACGACTCCTGCATCTCCTGGCTCGCGTGGCCGACGAGATGCACCGTAGCCCGACTGGGGTAATTCAGGTTGATCGTTGGATCTATCTCACTGCGCTGTGGGTTATGGTTGTCATCTCCTCGATGATGTATGAGATGCTAAATAGACCTCGCAGGGACCTCACTGGCGATATTGGATTTCTGGGCGGCTTTGAGACTGTAAGGGAAGGATACGACAAGGAGGGGTGGACAACTCTGGTGAGCATGATGATTCTGCCACAGACATAGTGCTGACTGGATGCATACAGCTGACTACAATGATTCGTGTCGGCGTTTGTGAGCAGTCGGGATCTTCGGGCTCGATGGTCGACCTCTGATCGCAAATCGAATAGGCGCGGGCGAGGTTCTCTGGGTCAGAAACCTTATGGAGAAGTTTGGTCATGGTTCACTCGAGAACATTCGAAAGGTATGAGCATGAACGCGCTTCGCCGAGCTTCACAGCTTACAGAATCTAGCCTACCGCCATCAAGCTCCGGCGGATTGGAAAGAATCAGGAAACGACGGCGAGAACAAGCATCATGTCCAAAGTGGTCAGATTTTCAAGCGACTGAAAACGATGATACGCTGATGCACTTTTCAGCTAAGTAAGAGCGATGAGGATTCTCTCAAGCTGCGGACCGAAGATGCTGTCTCGGACGCGATGTTCACTATCATCGCGGCAGTCGGAACAACATCATTTGTCATCCAAAATCTTCTATACTACCTATCCCTCAGTCCTCTCCGGATGCGTCGTATCCAGGAAGAAGTAGATCCCCTCTTCGAAACAGCGATCGTCGACGAGTACGGGAGCACGCTCGACGTAGCCAAGCTGATGAAGCTGCCATACCTGTCTGCCTGCGTCGACGAGGTGCTCCGATTAATGCCTCCGTTGGCTTGGGGTATGTATATCGAGACAGATAGCACGCATGCTGAACTGATCTGTCATTCATAGGTCCTCCACGAACGACTGGGCCTCAGGGAGCGATGATATGCGGCCGTTTCGTGCCACCGAACACGAACATAAACGTCCCAATCTACGCCATGCACCGCGACGTTCGCAACTTCGGTCCATTGGCGGAGAAGTTCATCCCGGAGCGCTGGCTTCCGTCCCACTTGCAGGCGGAAGCTATCCAAGCCCTCAACGACCCGCAGCTGGAGCCAAGCGCCCTTCAGCCTCTCAATCAACAGGCCTACATCCCTTTCAGTGCGGGGTATGGACGCTGCCCAGGTCGTGGCTTGGGAATGCAGAACGCCAAGTAAGCACACTACTTACTCCCGCGTACAACATTCACTTCAACGACACGACTAGGATTGCGGTCGCAACTATACTTCACAACTACTCCCTGGCTCCGGAGGAAGGCTTCGATCCAGCGGCATATGAAGCGTCGTTCAGGGTGAGTTTGAACGGAGCCAATGCTGACACTCGGGTATAGCAATGTTAATTGATTACAGGATAATGGTGTCTGGAACCGTGACGCCCTAAAGTTGCGCTTCAGTCCCCGATAGTCCGACACGAGAAGTGGATACGGAGTGCATTGGATGGTTGCAACATGGAGTTGGGGAAACTCGCGATGATAGTAGAGTCCAGATTATATACTACCGTATGATCATGATAATCGATACTTCCTGGTTGATAATAGCAAGCGCGATCCCGAATATCTTCGACAATGTTGTAATGGTGGGAAGTGATACAAAGGCTTGTAATTGTCATGAGATGTGTAGAGCAATCATGCTAGAAGGTCAGCAAGGTGAATTTAAGGAGGCACTAAACGACCGAGCGCTCCCATTACTTGGGATCCGCCGCGGACCACTTGGCCCGCGAGGTCTCGGACGAGAAGGCAGCGTGGTATTCCGCGCTTGAGATGGAGAAGTACCCGAAGGTGACGAAAGACCGTCGAAGTGTTCAGCGGCAGGTCCGTGCTGAGTCGAAGTGGCGACACCAGACGCCGATCCAACCGCAGTCAGGGAGGTCGCGGAAACAGGGCTCTCGACAATCGCGTCTCGCGCCCCTGTCCCCGCCCCGCTCTCCGCCGAGTTCTCCTCCGAGCGCACGTCCAAAATTGGCTCCAGGGTGATCGGCACATGCGAGATCTCGGGCAGCCACGAGTGCGGCGAGGACCCGTACGACAGCGGGGGCGACGAAGGCAGCGGGGGCGACGAAGGCAGCGTCACGTCCAGCAGATCCGGCGTACGCTCGCGCAGGTCGGGCGTGGCCAGCGGAGGTGGAATTGGACTAGCTGCCCCTCGAGGCACGGCCGTTTCGCTCTCCGAACCATGACTATGCCCACTGCGACTCGGTACGTGCAGATCGTTCGGCCCGAAGTACTCGAACTGGATGTCGGAACTGCGCTGACGCGGGGTATGCCCGCGACGGCCGCGACGCTCCTCTGGGCTCGGCGGAGCGAACTCTTCGACCTCAGCTGAGTCGTCGTCATCGTCGGCGCCGGCTGCCGCTGCCCATGGCTCTGCTTGCTGGTACGGGAAGAACGACGCGCGCGAGCCCATGGTGTCTTGCATCTTGACATGCCGTTGACGTGATGCAGATCGTGGCCGCGAGCCCGAGAAGACAGGTGGTGGTGGCTGCGGTGACGAGCCACGCGCGGAATGGACCGACTCGCGCTGTCCGGGAACCAGCGTTGACGATGCAGACGGAGCGCGGGCATGCGACGGGTCCAGCAAGGGATACGGCCCTGTGATGGTCGATGAGGTGACGGTGGGTTGGTTGCTGTCGAACATGCTTGAGCGATCCGGCGGATTGAAGTACGCCTCCCTCAAGCGCGCGCGACGTTCTTCCGGCGTTGCAGCCAAAAGCGGAGGTGATGCAAGCTCGCCGAACTCGCCCAGACCCGGCGTACCCTCAGAAGAGCGAGGACGCACGCGCTCTGCCTCCAGCTCCAACGAGAGTGGACGATGCTTGGCTGGTGGTAGAGGAGGTATATCTGGGCAAAGAATTAGCTTGGAAAACGACTCAGTAATCCTGTTTACGCACCACCATCCGTACTCGAGCTGCCGGTATGCCTATGCGAGCCGTGCCAGTCCAGTCCAGTACCCGCGTCCCATGAGACATCCCGCTCGTCACTGCTGACAGCCTCGTACTTGCCCTTACCAGTACCCTCGCCAACCAGCGTATGCGCCGACGGGATGCTGAAGTCGCTGTACTCGCTGACCATGCGCTTCGGTACCGCTGACTTGGGCTCGTCATGCAGACTAGCAAGCTCGTAGTCGCCCTGGAAAACCAACGGCTTAGCCTATGCTTGTACGGTGGACTTCTAGAGCTCTCACCTTGTCCGCCTCCTTGCGCCTCCGCCGCCTGAACATGCCGAGGAACGGTAGGTGCTTGACGGGCTGAATATTGCTCGCGCTCTTCTTGTCCGTCGAGCCGAAGCCGTCAATGTCGCCATGCCTCACGATGGTCGGCGCGAGCTTGCGATCTCGCCGGCGCACATAGAAGAAGCGCAGCGCGAAGAGGCCGAAGCAGACGAAGAAGAAAGCTGCGATTGCATGAGCGAGAATGTACATGGTATACAGCTACACGACTCACCCAGACAAGCAATCAACACCTTGAGACCGGTCGAGAGTCCTGAAGGTACGAGTCAGTCACGTTCAAGAAAAGCGAGCACGCGAGGGCGAAGTGAAGGCTGAGAAAACGGAAGCGGAGTACCCCACATCGGAAGCGAAAGCAAGAGCGCCCGGCCGAAGCGGGGCAAACCTCGCCATCCGGGGAAGCGAACGTGGTCGATAGCACATGTATCGCGCAGCCCGGCACAGCGATCGCTCCTCCGTGGCTGTCCATCCCATGAAGATCGGCACACACCATCCCCGGCCCACACGGACGAACATCTCTGCCGGCTCTATTGACATCATCGACGCGAGCCCGAGATGACTTTCCAGGGTTCCACGAGATGAAGACGACTTTCCAAAGAGAAACAACGTGTGTAGCATTGCATTCAACTCACCCTTGGCGCTACTCGAGCTCTCCTTCGTGTTCATCGTACCGTCCGCTTTCGGGTACGCCAATCCATTTATCCGCACGGCTTCGAATTCCTCGGCAGCCCAGGCATAGTCGGTGAGAGGTATGAGTCCGAGGTAGGGCGTATCGTCGTCGAAGGCGCGTGGGTAGGTACGGTTGAAATTCACTGAGGTGTTGGACAGCGGAATTGAGGAGAGGGAGGAGGGAGGGTAGTTGATCCGCGAGTACCGATCCAAGTATGTCCTGAATGGGTCCTCGGAGTTCGCGACGGGTGGCTTAGCCACCGCCCGTCGTCTTCTCCTGGGTGAGGGATTTGGTGAGGGAGTCGCTGTTCGCCTGAAAGATCTCCGCCTGTCGTCCTTCTCGTCATCGTCATCGCCGTCGCTGGTAGTCGCAGTCTGGTTGTCGAACGTGCTCGGATTCCGGTACGCCATCACGCTGTACACATTCCGCATAAACGGCGTCCCCAGCACGATATCCACACTCGACGCCGCTGTCCCGCTCCCCATATTCGTCGTCGCCTGGATCGCGCCCGTACACCGCCCCCCGCCACCCGAATTCGCGCCGCTCTCGCCGATAGTGTCCAGGCTAAGGTCGACCGGGTGCACCGGGATCTGCACCTTGACACCCGTGCTGGTGTCCGCGAGCGTGAACGTTAGGTTCAGCGGCGTCGCGCATGGGATGTAGTACAGCCCGTCCGCGCCGGGCCCGACGCCAACGGAGCCGTAGATCGCGTTCGCGACGTCGGGCCGGGTGAGGATGAGCGGGACGCCGGAGTCGAGGATCGCGCGCAGCGGGGTGGCGAGCAGCGACTGGTCCTCGGTCAGCTCGTTCGCGTGCCCGTCGATGGTGGAGGGGTGCGCGGTGACGTCGGTGAGGAGCACGTTGAAGAGGAGGGGGCCGGAGGTGGAGGAGACGAGGTTGAGGAAGTGGAGCGCGTCGACGGGGGATTGCGAGAGGCGGAGGGACTTCTGGGATGGGTGCGCGCCGATGCCCATCATTGAGGGATAGCGGTCGCTGCCTGGGCGCTCGAGAAGAAGGGAGATGAACGCGCTCGATGGTGCATTGTCGATGCGGAACAAGTTGTAGGTCACTGATTCGGCGTTGGGATCGTCTGCGTCCTCCTCTTCGGGGGCAGGCACTTGCTGGCGGATGATCGAGTTTGCGGAGAATGCCAATCCTAGTACACCGTCAAAGTTGTGCGACAGCGGCTCGTTGTCGACCGTCGTGGCCGCCGCGAAGGCTTGCGCTGGTATGACGAAGCCGCCATCGTCGTCTCCGAAGCGAACCGCGTCGTACATGATCTCGCCGGCGACGCTGCCCTGGAGGTATGCGATCGAGAAGGGCGTGCCGCCCGAGCCCTGCATGGTCTTCGAGGTGGATGCATCGTAGTGCGCGCCGGCGTCATGACAGGGTCCCGAGTCGCAGTTCGCACCGACTACCCACATGTCGGACGAGCCCGTGTCAACTTGCACAGAGAGAGATTGCGCGGGCTCGCCAACCCCAATGTTAAGCGCGTAAGATCTAGGCACCGGCGTCAGCCACACTGCGGGGAAAGGAAGGACGCGCGACGCACACATCGTATTGTCCATTCTGAAAAGTCTCCAGCTCGAGGAGAACCTCGTGTTCGTCGCGTCGCTGGCGCTGCCTCCTAAGTGCAGCGTCCTCCTTCGCCCTTGGGCGCTTGCCAATCATGATCCGGGATCTGCGCTACTCGTCGTGCGCGCGCGAAGCTGAATGCTCGCGCTGGTCGCCCACCTGAGGTATAACAGGGGGCCAAGAGATGGTGGTGAAAGGAGAGGATCGTCGTTGTAGCTCGTCAATAACATTCGGCCTAGACTGGTGATCATAGCCACGACGGTCACCAGAGGCCGGGATGTTGAATTGTCTCCGTGGGAGTCCGTCATCGACATGCCGACGATCCTGATTGGCCGCGGACCTTGCCCGCCCCCGGACGTGTCCTCGGTGCGGCAACTGAGGCTCTTTTTGAGCACGATCAGAGCGCAATCTTCGTCCAAAGAAACCGGAAGTGCAGGAAGAGGACAGGTGTCACAGGTGCCGAGTACGCCCTGTCAGGTACCGAGGTCCTTACAAGGCCCGCATCCAATCGGTGGACATCACCATCTGGGTAGACTGTCAGAACTGAATATATGCGAGAAATTTGAGTACGAGGGTAGACATGGTACCTGCATCCTGAGAAGAGGGCGATGAAGAAGATAGAGCGGACTTCATGAACCTGCATGATGGCAGCCACGCGATTATCACAAGGCGAACATATCACGTGCGAGCTCACCTTCGTGTGTTCAGCCTAAAGACCGTGGAAGAGGACAGGATCAACATAGACTGCGTGTATATCTCTCAATTCGTACCCATGAGCAAACTACATTTTCTGTTTTTACGCCTTCGACAGCACCTCCTTGACCACCGCCTTGCTCGTCTCCCACAACTCCTTCGCCAGTCCCTCGTCCTTCAAAAGCCCTTCTTCCGGCGCAATCTCCTTGAAGGGCATGATAAACGCGCCCTTCAGCTTGCCGGCTTCGGGGGCCGCAGCAGCCCACAGCGGCGTCAGCGCGCCCTCCTCGACGGACAGGACTTGCGCAGGGGCGCCACCGGAGGCTTCCAGCATCGGGCGCGTGCCGTCCGTCACGATCTCGCCCGGGTGCACGGCGAGGGAGACGAGGTAGGGCGCGCGGCGCTGGAGCTCTTTGGCGGTCAATGCGTTGGCGAGCTTGCTAAGGGCTGGGATATCGAGGGTCAGTAGATCTTCGGGGGCAAAGCAATCGAAGGTGACACACAATAGCGCTGGAAATTTGCAAAGAACCCATCAGGGCCGCCCAAATCTGCGTTCAGGTCATCGACCGAGCGGAAGCGTACGGTTGGGGGAAGCCACTTGATTGACGCCGCAGAGACCTAATGGGAAAAGGGGTCAGACAATTGGTAGCAGGCAAGCGCAGTCCGGAGAGATACATACAAAGACAACACGAGGAGCGTCAGATCCTTGTTGGGACGCCTTCTCAAATAGCGGCAGGAGCTTTGTGGTGAGGAGGAAGGGGGCGAGATGGCTGTATCCAGTTCAGCACAGGACATTTTTTAGGATCTGCTAACGTACTTGGTCGTCATCGACACGGACAAACCGTGCTCGTTCTTGTCAAGCGGACGCGCGAGCCTTGAGGGTATTAGTCAGCATCTACTAGTAGAGAAGTAGCGACACGTCAAGACGTACAACGCAGCATTGTTAACCAGAATGTCCAAGCGGCTCTCCTTCTCAAGCAGCGCATCCGCGGCCCGCTCAACCTGCTTCAGGTCGCCCAGATCTGCGACAAAAGAGCCCAACTGCTCGGGCTTGAGCGAGGGGTTGATCTTCAGCAGCGTCTCGATGGCGCCGTTCGCCTTGCTCTCAGAGCGGGCGCCGATGTAGACCTTGGCGCCCTTCTGCGCGAGGTGCTGGGCGATTTGGTAGCCGATGCTTCCTGGGGAGCTGATAGACGCGGTGTCGGTTGATTATGCTCGAAGGAGTAAGAGATAACTTCGCTCACTTCGCTCCAGTCACGAGGGCGACTTTGCCAGAGAGGTCGGGGATGATGGAGAGGTCGTATTTCTGGTGAGGAGGTGTAAGCAGACGACGGCGGACAGGACTCAGGGAAGTGCTCACCTCGCCACGCGGCGTGAACATATCTTCAGGCTTCAGATTGAATGCTTCGGAGGCCATGGTTGATAGTGCTTTGAGGGGGTTGCGGAATGCGCTGGGTAAGAGGAGATGTTCGGTTCAGTGACTACTCCAGCGTCGACCGCTAAGCTTTATAGCCAGACAGGGTGGGTCACATTTCGAACATCTTCCTCGTAAGCTCTGAGTAACAAAAGGAGCTCTGTGGGTCTGCCTTATGGTCCCTATTGCACGTTCCCCGTTGGAAGCTGCTCGGCCGGCGCTTGCCGAGAGGATTGTCCAGTGCCATCGGGATATGCGTCATCTTCAAGACAGGCAAGTTTCGAGAGCCAGATGGGACGGAACGACGTAGCCGAGGACACCGAGCATGTAGGAAGAGTGAGGCTGTTCGATTGTCTGAGTTGCATGACGACCGAGTTCAAGAGGACACCGGCGCGGCTAGCCCCTGTTCAATGCTGCTCATACTTCCCACGAGGACGTTCGGGCATTGCCGAATATTCGCTCTTGCTTTCAACTATCATCACGTCCTTTTCGGTGGCCGCTATGGCCTCAACCCATCTACATAACAGACTTATGACCTCATGCTGAACCGACGCTTAAGTCGCCGGCCATGCACCGCTTTCCCGAAATGTTTAGTACTCAGTTACTTCACGACGATGTTTAAGACAGTCCCCTATTCCCTGGCCTTCTTATAAGAGCAGCGCCCTTCATTCTGTCCTTATACCTCACCCAAACCCATCACCTTACCTCCGATTGCCCAAACCAACAACACATCACAACGATGGTCTGCACATTCTATTCGCCGTTCGAATACGACAGATTTCGCTTCGAAGCCCTCCTCGCATGCGGCAGCTTTGGCAGCGTCTACCGCGCCGTTGACACCTACCGAAACCAATCAGTCGCAATCAAGGTGCAGAAGAAGCCTGCAGCTGGCTCTCACGTCGCTCAGCGCCAGCAAGAGGAGACTTGTATCCATGCCGCTCTCTACGGCCACCCCAACATCGTCTCGCTCTGGGGCGCCTACGAGACTCACGGCGGCATCTACCATCACATGGATCTCTCTGACGGCATCGACCTCCATGATGCGTTGAAGCTAAAGATCTTTGCGGACCGCCCGGGCCTCATCAAGCGCGGCTTCGGCCAGATCATCAGCGCTCTGGCGTACATGCACGGCAAGCGCTTCTACCACCGCGATATCAAGCCCGAGAACATCCTTCTCTCCGCCAACCTTCGCACATGGCGCCTCTGCGACTTTGGCCTCGCCACACCCGATGATTGGACGCGCGGCAAGGGCGCGGGCAGCGGTTTTTACCGCAGTCCGGAGAGCCTTGTCGGGGAGTACGACAACGGTCCCGCCGATGTGTGGTCGCTCGGGATGACGCTTCTCTACCTCGTCACTGGACGCAAACCCTGGACGAAGGCGACTCCGGACGACAAGCTGTACAGCCTCTTCCTGGAGTCTGGCCCCCAGTTCTTCCTCGTCCTGGGCGACATGACGGCGGAGTTCTTTCAGTTTATACGCCGATTCTTCGAGCTCGACCCGAAGGAACGCATCACGCTGCGCGAGGCGGCGCGAGAGCTCAAAGAGCTTAGTCTGGACGCCTTTCGTCCTGGGAAGGACATCGACTACGACGCTATCCCAGCGTATCGCGTCTCTTCGTCGCCCCATAAGGCAGCCACCCGCGAGGCATATGGAGAGGATCAGATATCATCTTCGCTCCCGATGCTCTCCGTGACCTCCTCGTCCAGTAGCAGCACGCGGTCATGCCCGCGTACGCCGAGGAGTACCCCTTACTGCTTACCACCGGACAGAAAGCAGTACACGTACCTCAACGACGCTGGCCGACCGCGCCTTAGCACCGAGTCAGTCTATTCCGGTGCGTCGTTTTGTCATCTTCCCAGTCAACTTCACTGACTCTCACACAGCTTTTTGATGGCTCTCATCTATCGTATGCTCCTTTCGCGTCGTTGTGCCAAGGGTGTTTACGCGTAACTCTCCATATGCCGAACATTCACCATACTCATATGATACCCATGTGCTTACCTACTCCAATGCAAACTCTTTGAAACCTTCTTTATCATCGTTCTGTCGCCTCTGCCAGTTCCTGACCAACGTTTTGTTGCGCGTCGCAGTATGTCCCCAACGCCTACAAGCGCCCATCAATCAGTTCACCGAGTGACACGTTACGTGACACCGCCTTTTTCCCGCGCCGCATGTTGACTTTGCACGGGATCCCCACGCCGCGCAGGATACCTCTCTCTTCGACCCTCCATATATATACTGACCCCTTTCCTCGCTATGCCGCCCGTTTCTATGTCTATGAGCCTGCCCACGTCGGAGGCGCACCTCCTGGCTTTCACGTTCGCGCTCTCGTACGTGGGCTCCCTTTACGTGGTCAAAGAGGGCCGGCTGCGGTTCGCTACTGGTAGTTCATCAGGTAAGTTTGGCTACGGGGTGTGAAGTATTGAGCTATAGGAATGTCTTTTAGAGATCCAAAAGCGCGGCCGCGACGATCCCGAGGTCATTCGCACGCGACTGCGGGCAGTCACCTTCTCGAGCATCTTCTCTATTCTGCTCTTGTTGTACATCTGCAGCATGGTGAGCCCTTAAACTCCCTCTCATACTAACCCCTAATCTTTCCTCAAGGACGTGCTCAAATGGCGCGAGCTTCTCGGCTTCGCCCTCCCTCTGCCACCTGTTTCTAGTTTCTTGTCTTTGACGCCGGTTGGCGTCATCTCGAGCGTCTTTCGTTTCTACCTTCCGTTTCTATTGATACCAATCCTATACACCGGACCAATCTACGTGATATATCTGCGCAAGAGGATGCCCTATCAAGCGTACTCTCCCGGGTTGCTGGCGAGTTTGAAGAACGCTGTGGGCAATGCTGTCGGCGTCAGGAATTATGTGGTGGTAAGCGCCGTAATTCGAACGCCGTATTCGGGGTACTAATTTCACTGCAAACCGTAGGCGCCTATCACGGAAGAGATAGTCTTCCGCGCATGCATTGTCGCTGTATATACCCTGTGCGGGGCTGCCCGATGGAAGATCGTATGGGGGTCCCCTCTTTGGTTCGGCATGGGTAAGCCTGCTCTATTTCCTCAGGTTTGTAGCACTTCATTCCTGTATAGCGCACCTTCACCACGCATGGGAAGCATACAATAACCTTGGAAAGACGTCCAGCGCATTGAAGCAGGCGCTAGCGCAAACAGGTATGCCAATCTTTACATATCATCCCCTCGCGATGCTGAAAGAGGCCCTCAGCCTTCCAATTCACCTACACCACGCTCTTCGGCGCCTACTGCGTCGACATATTCCTCATCTCCGGAAACATCTTCGCGCCGGTCAGTGCGCATATGGTGGCAAACTTCATGGGTATGCCGATGCTGGGGTACGAGAAGCGGATGCTTCCGCATTATCGGAGGAGTAAGTTGGGTAGCTATGAGATGAGATGCGCTGCTGACGCTTCTTGCAGGTATCACGACCATGTACTACTTGGGTATCGTCCTGTTCACCGCAGGGATGGTCGTATGCCGCAGATGACGCCGCCACGCCGCCTAGAGGTGCTTAAGAGGAGAGCCCGTTCATCCTGTGTCGTCGCCGATAGCCGCAAGGACATTGTGTATACCGCCTGTTGTACATGTACACTCAAGTCTACGCGCGATACCCTCTCACTACGATCGAATGCTCGCGTGGACTGGACTGGATCCTCAGGCGACCAATCCGGCATTCGTCGCGCTCAAGCCACCCTTCAGCTTCAAGACGACGTTCACCGTTTTCATCCCCTGATTCAGAAGCCACAAGCGACGGACTTTCTTTATGCTTCTATGGTTGCAGAACCAAGACTTGAGATACAAGCAATCCGAATTCCAATCCATGCTACAGGTGCGTATAAATACTATGAATAAATAAGACCATCATCGCCGCCGCCTATCCTCCGTGCCCAAAGATCCCGCATAACCGTGCACATATCCTCCGTACCCGCAGGAGGCTTGATCAGCGCGAACGTGAGATCATCACCGTCGAAGGCCGCTCCTCCCTTCCCAGACTCTTCGTGGTTTTCAACCGCCCCCTTCGCGAACTCCTCGCTCATAGACTCGAACACGCGCATCATCGCGTTCTCTTTTACGGCCCTCCCAGCCGACCGCACCTCCGACTTCGCCGGCTGCACGGTGACGCACTCGATCAACGGGGGTAAGCGCGCCGGAAAGAGCTCCAGGGTCGACCCCGCCGGCTCGTCCTCGAGCGGGTGCGGGTCGCGCAGCTCGCACATCGCCTGCTGGAGCTCGCGGGCGAAGGCGGGGGCACCTGACACGCCGTCGACGCGCAGGACGCGCAGGTCGGGGCACGCTGTTTCGATCCCGCCGAGCTGGAGGAGCCCGTGCGGGTTGCGATGGCCGGACAGGTGCAGTCGTTGCAGTCGGGGCAGTCGGGTATGCGTATCGGAGGGGAAGGGGTATAGCCCGTGCATGGTGAGCTCCTCGAGGCGGGGGAAGGGTATCCGGAACGCGGTATGCGCGAGGAGAGTCGCGCTGGAGAGCAAGCTGCTACAGTGTATGGACAGCGTCTCGAGCGACGGGCCCGTGAGGCTCAGAACGCGCGCTATAGATTCCTGCACGTGTTGCGATCGCGGGCGGTGCGTGGGGGAGGTATGACGATCGGAGATGAATAGGTGCTTGACCCCTCTTCGCAGGGCACCGTCTTCGCCTTCGAGCTTCTCCGCGAAGTCGATGATGCGCGCCGCCGAAGATAGCGACACGGATGTGTGGATGAGGTGGTGTGCGAGGGAGCGATAGTAGTGGGAGACGCTTGCCAGGGAGCGGATTGTGCGCCCGTCGTCCACAGAGGACGCGAGTTGGCAGATGTAGAGGTGCAGCTCGGTCGGGCAGGTGTCCATGATGGGTATTCGCGTTCTGCGCGTGAGATCGACTGCAGCGTTGACGAGGGGAGGTTGCAGGACGTCCCAAACGACCTGGAGGCATGACCAAATTAACAATGGCGACCCTATTGCGACCTATTGCGACATTTGGCGCGACGATGCGGTCACGTGAAGATCGTCGTCGCGATCACGAAGTTTAACTTGCTCGAAGTCGAGCCAGTCGAAGGAAAGGGGAGGACGATGGAGGGACGTGAAGCATAACGGGAAGTATGGCGAGATGGTGGGAAGAGACAAGGGCTGGGAAATACTCACGGGTGACGTGACCGAGATCCGATCGCTGATGAACGTGGCAGCGACTCGATGCGGCGGGGCCCTGCTGGCGGGGGCGGGGGTGTCGATGAGCTCCCCGTCCCGCGCGCCTTATGTATGCTGTTCGAAATGGGAATTGCGTAGGCCGATCAGCTTTTGCTCCGGCCCAGAATAGCCTGGGGCCTGGGAACTGTGAGGCCGCACGCGATGTGGCAGCCATTCCTCCGCACGTATGGTGAGCGGTGCTTCGGAATCAGCCAGAGGGTATTCAGCTTTTCCAAATGTGCGCGCATGACGGACGGGATGTATGATGTAGCAGCATCTTCAAGTTTAGGAAGAAGCGGTAGGAGAGAAGTCCCGTGGGGTACCGCAAACGTTGGAAGCAAGCACGTTCGGCATTCGCCGAGGGAAATCAACCTGTACTTACCATGGTAGGTGGGCCACGAGAGGCCCTCTTCCAGGCAGGTGCGGCAGCCAGAGTTAGGAGAGAGAGTGATAGACGATATATGGGATGGTACTAGTGCAGTCGAAGGGGCAGGAACAGCGCAGAAGTATGCACTCGCACACGTTCAAGCAGCTTGATTTTCCTATTCTACACCCCCACACATGCGATGCTGATACGAGTCAAGCTCGGTCCCTGGTACGCCAAAACCACTCAGAGAGTAGAAATAGAAGAACACACGCCTATGAGAGTCATTGGCAGGACCTACGTGTCGAGGTGGGGCACCTTGCCACGAATGCGCTGGCTTCCCATGAAGGGCATGTCGAAGCGGCTCCCTGCGTCCCTTGACGCGCGTCAAGTAATGGAAGGTTTTCAGGGAGATCCTGCGTTTTAATGTAAGCAGACGGACGCGCGTAAGACCTCCAACTGGTACCTCATGATAATTGCCACATAAGATGCCACGCGTACCTGATACGACCTCGGGAGGTCCCTCAGGCAAGCGACAGGCGCTTCCGCCCAAAAAGTCTAGATAGACAGTAGTCAAGAAGAGTGTGCTAGAGCACCGCAAGGTGAGCAGTACTACGCGAATCGGCGTGAACTGAATATTGATTCCTGAATACGCCGCACTCAACGCCGCAGACCAGAAAGTCAGAACAGCCTCACCCGACATAAAGCGTCAGACGCGACGGATCGCCAGCGAGGGCGCGCGTATCATGATCCCTGCTAGCGCCTATGGAGAGCCCTGCCGCAGACGAGCGTCATTGGCGCCGCCGCTGGCGATTCAGGGTAGAATGTTGCCTCCGTCATCCATCTAGCGCGCCCGCGTTGGGACTCCGTGCGTAAACTCCATAAACCTTGGACAGCCGCTGCGCACGATTGCGGCCTGCGCGACGCTTCCCGGCGAAGAGGATTCGATATGCAGGTCAGATAATCCAAATGAAAAGACAGGGAATTCACAGAGGGTACATGGCGATTCGGTATGATAGCACGTCGTGCATGCACGAGGAAGAACAAGTCCATGTGGGTTGCGGGACGTGGCTAACATCAGTGAGCTGGAGAGAGGGTATTGCGCGAGCGGTTCCCTCCGGTCAGCGCCTATCAACAAGGAATGCAAGGTGCTTGTCTCAGGATGGATATAGCCTGCAGGGACGCGTAAGCTCGGGCGTGGGTGAGACAGTGCGCAATTGGAAGACGGGATGATAGGCGTACTACATACCATTGTTCGGTTAGGATACAAGCACCGGAGAGCGCCGTTGGGTGGCATACGCTTTCAGCTTCGTTCGGGACGTGAGCCGAGAAGCACGCCAATAGGACGGTTGAGCGCTTGTATAGCGGACAGTCTCCAAGAATGCGTTCGACCGCGTGGAGTAATGGCTTTGCTTTCAATTTACGCTCGCTTTTGTGGCAAATGCTCGACCGGACCCGTCGTGACTAGGATGTCGCTCGTCGACGGGCGTAGTCTTTGAGTGAAGTTGACCGAGACATATTCGACGAAACACTGAAAATGCGGAGAAAATGTCTCCTGCATCATAGCGGAGCAGAGTTCAGTGCCAGCGAAGCGATCGAATGGGGCCACCCAGGAGATTGCCGCGTCAGCAGCTTGTCCGTATACATATGCTCGTTCACCGGTGATTTCGGTGCGCTTCATCGATTCCCTCATATGTCAGTAGGTCTTCATACGCTTGAACGGATGCTCTCGTCTGCAAGCCGTCGGACGTCGTGAGCGCCATCGCCGGCGCAAGGTGATGATTGCAGCATGGATGAGAGCCAAGTGAGGTCAAGCACAGTAGTCACCAAGTACCCGATGCCCAGGCGTTTTTACAGGCCATCTTATTCCGGCATTCGTGATAGAGAGGGTCGAGGGTCATGACGGGGGGCGGGGACGCGTCGACGTGACAGTGGTACTGTAGTGACAGCGCGACACGTCACGGGTAATGCTCGCGTGGCGTCCGGCGAAAAGCGAGCACAGCCACGGCGCAGTCCTTATCTTCAACCTTCACTGCACCTTTTCTGGCATGAATGGCGCCAATACAAAGACCAATTCCATCTCCGCTACGAGCATCGGCGCGTCCCGTCCTGGTATCGGCGCCATGAGCCGTGCATCCGCAGTCCATCTGCATCTCTCGAGATCCGACTGACACTTGCCCCGGTCTAGTGACCGTGAAGCCGATGAACGATACCCATGGGTTCCCACAAGCGCCTGCGACGACCGCCCAAGCGCGCAGTAGCGCCCACTAGGTAACGTTCGAAGCAGTGGACGCCACAAGACCCTTTAGTCAGCGAGCAACGTGACGTCGCCTTGAGATGCGATATCTAATCGCTGAATCGCCTCTCACCACTGCCCATCATCTTCCTCTACCCTTCGCAGCACACTCCTCAACTGTCATCAAATATGTCTAGGCAAGACCTTCCACCCTTCCGCCCTCGCACGCCCCAGTTCGTCCAGGCTCCACATCCCGAGTGGAAGTACGGGACGCCGGTGTCTGCAACCGAAGAAGGCAAGAGGTGGTTGGAGGGCATAGACGAGCCCGATGCGTTCAAGGAGATTGACCCGGCGACGACTGCGCCGAGGTATGCATTCATCTCTTGAAGCGTCATTCGTGTTTCCTAACACTCTACAGGGACCTGTACAACGTCATGAAGAGCGGCGTCGTACCGCGTCCCATCGCCTTCGTGTCGACCACTTCCTCTGACGGAGTCGACAACTTGGCGCCCTTTAGGCATGTTCTTCTCCCTCCCTCATCCCACTCTCCTCCCCATCCTTCCTCTGGCTCTCTCTCGCCCTCACCTCTATATCTCCCCCTTTCTAATCCCAGACTACAGCTTCTTCAACGTCGCCACCGGCGCCGTCGCCTTCTCCATCTCCGAGGGCGAGCGCACCAAGGACACGCTCGCCAACATCAAGTCCGAGCGCGGCTTCGTCGTCAACCTCATCAGCGAGCCATGGCTCGTGAATGCGCATGCGGCGGCGATTCCGGCGCCGCCGGGGGTGAGCGAGTGGGGCTTCTCGGGGCTGACGAAGGTGGCGAGTGTGAGTTTTGGTCCTTTGAGCTCGATGGGTTGGTGTAGGCCGCTGTGGCTTATCAGTCGTGCGCCTCAGAAAGTCGTGAAAGCTCCGCGCGTCAAGGAGAGCGCGTTTGCTATGGAGTGCGAGGTGAGTTTGTCGATGTTGGGCGTAAACTCACCACTGATACTTCCCTAGTTCCTACACCAATACGAAGTCCACGACCCGCGAACCGGCAAACTCTTCTACACGCACGTCCTCGGCGAGGTCAAGTAAGTAATGCTGCATCTAGTAGTATCGCGTCTATTCGTCACTTTCGTCGGCGGGTCTATTCGTCATATTCGTCGTCGCTTCTATCCGTCACATTCGTCGTCGCGTCTAATCATCACTATCCTCGTCGCCTCTGTTCGGAAGTATTCTCGTCGCGTCTATTCGTCACTATCGTCGTCGCCTCGAAGCTGATGCTAGATCCAGATACATCCACGTCCGCCGCGCCGTCCTCAACGAGAAAGGCGCCGTCGACGTGCAGAAGTACAAGCCCGTCGCGCGCATGGGGGATATTTCGTACGGCACGATCGGCGATGTCTACAGGATGCCAGCGCCGTCGTGGGAGGAGGTGGAGCCGCTGCTGAGCGAGGAGATGAAGAGGGATCAGCGGAAAAGCGCGTAGAGTTGTACAGTCATGAACAGCATTGGTCGAGTCATGAACAATGGTGAGTGGGACTTTCTTCGTCCGCACCTGTGCTGATCGCCGTGAAGCATCGTTATAGAGCTTCGAATGTGTATAATTTATATCTTGAAGACCGATACTTCCAATCCCCAGGCACGCAAAGGGGTGTCTACGCGCTTTGACCCTTGCGGCAGGAAGGCGCGTGTACAAAAGCGAAGTCAAGAAGTCCGTGCGGAATCGATGACCTACTACTTACTGATTGCTCTGCACTCGTCTCCGCTGGGCAGCTGCCACGGGAAGTACAGTGGCCACATGGATGAGTACAGCGCGGTCATTTGTGGACGTACAGCGGCTATCTAAGTGTTGAGCGGGATCGACCGACATGCGCACGCCAAGATTGCCGCTGACCTATACAACGCCCGTGACGACCCAGAGAGGTATAAAGGAACAGGCTATCCGTTATCAGGACGTCCTTCCCACCCAAGCACCCCTCTTCGCCTAGCATCATGGCGGCTCCTCAGCTCCCTGCTTACCCGTGGCGCACACCCGAGTTTTACCAGGTGCCGGATCCGGAGTGGCACTTTGGAAAACCGGTGACGGCGACGGTAGAGGGCAAAGAATGGATGCAGGGCATTGACGAGGAGGACACATTCAAGGGCGTGGACGCTACAACGCTTCCCCACCGGTAAGCGCATTTTCTTATTTATACGCGCTCTGCTGGTATTGACGCCGCCCAGGGAGCTCTACCAGCTCATGAAGAGCGGGATCGTGCCCCGGCCCATTGCCTTCGTGTCGACAACCTCGGCGGACGGGATCGACAACATCGCGCCCTTCAGGTATGCACGTCCGATATTCAAGTTCGCTTCGTCGTACTTACCAGCGCTGACTCTGACTCCAGCTCGCTCAGCTTCGTGACCGGGGTGGTGTCCTTCTTCGTGCAGCCAGGTGATCACGGGCCGTCGGACACGTTGACCAATCTTCAGATAGGGCACGGCTTCGTCGTGAGCATCATCAGCGAGCCGTGGGTCACGCAGGCGTGCGTGACGGGATTGAACGCGCCCCCGGGTGTCAGTGAGTGGGCGCTTTCCGGTCTCACGAAGGTCGCGAGTGTGAGGGGCAATTCTCTGTGTGCGGAAGATACACGATAGCTAAATGTCCCGCAGAGGACTGTGACGCCTCCGCGTGTCAAGGAAAGTGCCTTCTCGATGGAGTGTGAGGTATGTGTGGCTTCCTCATAATACGAATATATATGAATGTATCCTTATCTCGCTCTCACAGCTCATGCACACTCACGAGATACGCGACCCGCAGAGCGGCGACCTCGAGTATACACACGTGCTCGGCCGAGTGAAGTGAGTACACTCGCGCGCGCTCATCAGGACGAGTGCAGATTCCACTTCCATTTCTACCTCCATCTCCACTTCCACTTCCACTTCCGCTTCCACTTCCACTTCGACGTCCACTCATCCCGTCTTCCCAGATATATTCACGTCCGCCGAAACGTCCTGACAGAGCGCGGCGTCGTCGACATACAGAGGTTCAAACCCGTGGCGCATATCGGCGATATATCGTATTGTACCATAGGCGACGTCTTCCGCATGCGTCCCTCGACGTGGGCAGAAGTCGAACCGTATATTCCGGACGAGATGAAGAGAGATGCGAGGGGTGCGTAGACCACCAGTACCATTAGGTCACCGCGCCATGGTGGGCTGAGGAGGGATCAGAGGCGGTAGAGGTGAGCGAAGGCGTCAGCGAACTGGCCCCTTCACAAGCTGACTCGTCAAATTTACCAGCAGGTACAACAAAATAGACCTTTTTTGCTGTCATCCGCGAGCCTGGGGCTCCGTCTGAGTATATGAGCGACGTGAACCTCCTTTAGCAGTCTTCCTGCGCTCGTCGGCTGCTGGGCAGCGGGTATGGGCCCGTGGAGGACCTCAGGCTATTATTGCCTCAAACGGAACCTATCCGCGCCAAAATTGGTGCCGCTAGGGGCTATTTATTGGCCAATGACTCACTTTGACGGCACTTGAGGGAGGTATATAAGGGGAGAGTCAAGAAGCAGGGTCTCAGACGTCCCGACCGACGCTGCTCAGACAAATCGCTCGACGCCGACTTCATCTTGTTCTCTACGCAGGCTCCATCTCCTTCACTACTCAAGCATCCTCTGCAACCATGTCGAACCAGCTCCCCGCGTACCCCTGGCACACCCCCGAGTTTGTCCAACTGCCGGACCCGGAGTGGAAGTACGGGAAGCCTATCACGGCCACCGAAGAAGGCAAAAAGTGGATGGAAGGCACCGACGACGAGGACGCCTTCAAGGGCATAGATCCCGCTACATACCCTCATCGGTATGTGCGTTCAACTTCGATACCCATGCGCGTACTGACTTCTCGCAGAGACCTCTACCAACTCATGAAGAGTGCCATCGTCCCCCGGCCTATCGCCTTCGTGTCCACGACGTCGGCCGACGGGGTTGATAATATTGCCCCCTTCAGGTGATTAGATCCTAGCCTCGCCAATATCTCTCATCGCGCTAACTCTACCGTCTTCTAGCTCCCTGAACTTCGTCACCGGCGTGGTGTCGTTCTTCATTCAGCAAGGTGATCATGGTCCGTCGGATACTCTGACCAACATTCGTACAGGGAACGGCTTTGTTGTCAGCATCATTAGCGAACCGTGGATTGCGAACGCACATGCGGCGGGCCTTACTGCGCCTCCGGGCGTTAGCGAATGGGGCTTTACTGGTCTCACCAAGGTGGCTAGCGTGAGTAAGCTCGCGTATGGAGGTCAATCGTAAGGCTGACTTTTTTCTAGAAGAACGTCAAGCCACCCCGCGTCAAAGAAAGCGCTTTCTCGATGGAGTGCGAGGTGCGTTATTCTCCCACCTGCATTTCCCAACCTGTAATACTGACTGCCCTCTATAGCTCATGCACACCCACGAGATCTGCGACCCGCACACCCGAGATGTCCAGTACACGCACGTGCTGGGTCGGGTGAAGTGAGTCCATCCTCATCTCCTGCCCTCGAACGCCCGCTAACACCCTGTCCCCAGCTACCTTCACGTCCGCCGCAACGTCCTCTCCGAGCGCGGCGTGGTCGACATCCAGAAGCTCAAGCCCGTCGCACGCATAGGCGATATCTCGTACTGTACCATCGGCGACATCTTCCGCATGCGTGCGCCATCTTGGGAGGAGGCGGAGTCGCTAATTCCGGAGGAGTTGAAGAGAGATGCGAAGGGAGCGCAGTAGATTACTGTAGTACAATCCTCTTGTTTAAGTAGACCTCTGTCCCTTGAATAGATTTTCGCCTCCAATTTCTCCAAACATATCTGCTACAAGAACATTGAATATCGTTGAACCAAAATCGAAGCTACCGTCCAGCAGCAGCTCGCTTTCCCCGCCAGCGCTGCTCAAACAAAGTACTCCGCATCCACCCAGTTCGCGTAGTCGCTGCCCACAGCCGTCGAGATCGAGTACGACTCGCTGCTGAGCTCGGTGGCAAAGGACGGGCGCGAGATGGAGGAGATGCCGCTGCCGGTGGTGGCGTAGTCGGCGAAGGTGACGTGCCCGGTGCGCTCGTCGCCTTCGTTCCAGATGGACCAGAGGGCGGGGTTAATTTTGACTGTGAGAGTGAGAGTTAGTGGAGTGGATAGAGGTGAAAGGCGAGTTGTGTCATACCTTGGACGTCGGTGTTCATGAAGATGACTTTCGCGTATTCTACAAGCCGAAGCCGTGAGCTAAGGATAGGATACGAGAGAACAGATTAACGTACCTCTCCAAGGGCGACCGAGGTAGAAGTTGCCCTCCGTGTTGGAGTCGGCACCGTCGGCAAGAACGATCGTGTTCTTGTTGAAGACGTCTAGCATGAGAACGACGTGAGTAAGCGCCTACAGGTTCACAACGCCTACTAACAGCTGCCATCGTCATCGGACTGACGTCCATGGGCGGTGATCCAGCCTTTGCCGCTGACAGCTAGGATATGTCAGGTTGAATCGTCTGACCACGAGAATCTGTGCAGACGAACCGAGGGTGTTCCCGCCAAAGTATGCCTGAGCCTGCTGACCGAAGATGAAGTCTGTCGCGCCCTACACCAAGATCAGTACTCGCTCTTGCGAAGCCCATGCAACGCACCTCGATGTAGTTCTTCAGGTAGACCTGCGTGCCTACATTCTATAGCACCGTAAGTCCCAGCTCGAAGAGCCAACAGTTGGTGCTTACCGCGAGCAGCGTATCCTGGTACCCGTACAGCCCACATCCGTAGAACCCGACCTGGCTGCCATACTGACTGACGGCAATAGCCTGCGAGCCCTTGCCATACGAATTGACGATGTCGATGTTGTAGATGGCGACATTATCGCTGTGCACGCGCAGGGTGCCACTCGCATCGTTCGAGCCCGCCGCGCTGGCGTCAAGGCTGTTGGTGATGGTGACCTTGTTGCCCTTGTAGTCGGACGTGTCCTCGGTCTCGCCGTAGATCTGCGAAGTGTATGCACGTGAGTGGATGGAAGTGAATGCATGCAGAAGGTGAATGAAGCGGGCGAATGCAACAATGTGAATAACGAAGCAGGGAAGTACGCGAACACTTACGGTAAGCGCGCCATTCCGCTCGATGTACACCTGCTCGTTGTAGGTGCCGCCGTAGATGAAGATCACCGCGTCCTCAGAGTCGCCGAGCGAGTCCACTGCAGCCTGGATGGTCGAGTAGTCGTTCGGAACAACCACGGCGCCCGAGGGCGGGTCCGTCCGCGACGCGGCGAGGACGAAGGAACAAGAAAAGAGGGTAACTGAAGCGAAGGGAAGGAGCCACATGACTGGAAGGGCGTGAAGGGTAGTAGTAGTCAATAAAGGAAGGAAGACGACCAGTGCACCTTGGCGCCTAGGTCCAGGCTTATAAGCCTGCTCGCGGATATACCACGGGTATGCGCGTCACCTGCCGACGGCGGACGAGCAAGCCTTCATGAAGGTGCCTGGCAACGAAGCCCGCGGGCCGCTCTGGGCCGCTGCGCGCTGCCATGGTGGACGTGCAAGTAGCGAGAAGTCGGCGAGGAGGCGCGCGGAAGATGGCAAGGAGGCGCATGAGCGAGCGCGAGCAACTGAGGAGCGCGTGCGTGGTCGGAGAAACGACAGCATACGGTGGAGGGAGACGTGCTGACCATGCTGAACGCTTGCGCGACGGAGGTCAGCTGGAGGTATAGTGTACTATTGAACGGACCGTTGCGGAGAGTCTGTTGGACATGTCGATATGAGAGACTGGATGAGCACGGAGAGCTCAAGTATGGCGCGTCGTTTGCCTCACGCCATGACCTTGTCCGATGACCTGGTGCGCGGACAGACTGGCGGCCTGATGCGAGCGGTAGAGTCGAGTAGGGTGAGAGCTAGACGAGTGATGCGATGTGATGGACGGAAGGACAGAGGTGACGAACTCACCTGTGATATTCAAGCCTCGGGACCGTAAGCACGTCCGTGTCGCATTACAAAGGCATGTAATAGACATATGAGGGCAAGTTACCTACAGAATTATAGTCGCAACATGTCATAAGAGTCGGAATACAGAGTGGGGATCCGATTAAAAAGACGCAAAAACACTGTCATTATGGCAGCGGTGGTATTCCACTTGAAGTCCAGTACGCTTCTCGTCCCGTTCGACGTCGCATCCGTAGACGCGCACGCGCTGAGGCGCAGC
Source organism: Pleurotus ostreatus/Saccharomyces cerevisiae fusant (assembly GCA_024196135.1). Lineage (NCBI taxonomy): Eukaryota > Fungi > Pleurotus ostreatus/Saccharomyces cerevisiae fusant. The sequence goes on along the minus strand of JAMQCK010000195.1, from coordinate 17,271 downwards.
GAGTGCCACATCTGCGAGCCCGTCCATCAGGGCGTCGAGCGACGCGCCACGCTTGAGATTCCCTGCGAGGCGGATATCGACAGTCTCCACCTCCGCGAGCGCTTCTCTGCACGCACGAAGCGGGCTCAGAAGCTGCTCGCCCTCCAATGGATCCAAAGTCATACTGAGGGTTTTCAGCCCGGGAGCGAGCGGGAGTATTGCAGGAAGTTTGGATAGCATGTCCACGCCGCATCGGAACTCCTTCAGCGAGGTGCAATGGGAGTGGTCGAGGAACGCAGCAATCGCAGGCAGTGAGTTCGCCTCGTTCGGCACCTCGAGCACCTCGAGCCCCGGCGCGACGAGCAGCCGAAGATTCGCTACATGCGTCACGCGCAGGGCGCGCAGTTGCGGGAGCTCGAGCGGTCCGTCCTGGGCGTTGTCCATGACCTGCCCGACGAGCTCGCAGGTCTCCACGTTCACCAGGCGATGAAGAACGGACGACCCTCCAGCGACCGCCGGTCCCGAGTACGCCGTCAGCTGCCCCCAAGGCGTCGCCTCGGAGCACACGAACGGCAAGGGCGAATGCAGCGCGAGGCTCCTTAGGCGCGGCGCAGGAAGGACGTACGCCAGCTCCTCCTTCTCGGTATGACTGTTATGCACACATAGGTGCTCCAGCATCTGCATTCCACCCGTCGCGCCCTGCTTCTCGAGGAACGCCCCGAAGCGGAACACGTCCGCGTCGACGCGGCGCCAGCGGCGGTACTGCGCGCACAGCACGGCATGCGCCTCTGCGAGCGCGCCCGTATGCGTGGGGAGCCAGAGGCGGAGGTCGAGGGGGAGGTTGGCGGAATACGATACAAGGCGGCCGGTGGTTAGCGGGTTGACGGGCTGCGTGCGCGAGTAGCTGGCGTCGATGCTGGTCCAGAGGCGGCGGTCGGCAGAGGCGACGGCGCGCCATCGGCGACAGACGAAGGTCAGGGCGACGACAGGGTCGTATGGGTGGGGCCGGATTCCGCGGGCGGGAGAGTTCTCGAGGATGACATGGAAGATCTCGGAGAGTAGTTCATTGGGTAAAGTCTGGATTGGGGTGATCTGCGCAGGAGGGGCTCGTCTGGCACGGTCGTGCTGAGCAGTGACCTCGACCACGTGGGTAGAGCTAGCAGCAGCGCCTCCGGGGCATCGCAGACTGCTGACGCTCACTGGATTGTCGAGCGCGATATGGTCGATGACCGTGCGTCCGTGTGGCACGCGGTTTCCTCCGGGACACGCATCCTGCAAGATTGGATGTCTGTATCCACCGTTGACATCTACTGGTTGTAAGGGTTTTGAATGGTCTTCACGATCGACGAGTTTGCGCTCAGGTGGATGAGAGGATATCTGATGGTATCGTCAGGCGCCACCAAGACTGACTAGGGTGAACTTACGTGGTCTCTCAGTGTACCTAGGGTGACCGATCGGAGACGCATCGCAAGATCAACACGAAAGGTAGAGTCACTGGAGGAGGTCCTGGAAGTATAACGTCGATAAGTGAACGCATACACTCAACTTATATACTCACCGGCATCTGCGCGCGTCCGGCGCGGACCATGTCGGAGGACTACGTCAGTCGCTAGGTGAGTATGGCGCACGACGTGCGCGCCCGTCGCGCTCGCCGCCAGCTGCTTCGAGGGCTGAAGTCTGAGCACGGCAAAAGGCGGATATGAACGGGATATGACCGGTGTCGAGGCCACGCTCCGGTCGCAGATCATGCACGATGCACTAGGCTTGCAGCGATGATGACATAGCATATTTAAGCGCGCTTCGAGGAGCGAGGGGCCCGTTCGGCGACGGGATACTTGAGGTCTGGTGTTCAAGGGAGGTTATGCCGACGAACCGTCTTGCGTCGGCCTCGCGGCTGTTCGGGAACTTGAATCTTCCAGCACGGGCACGAGGTGGATAAGACATTGCATAGCAAACTCTAACTTTGCATTCGACGATTAGGAAGTGACCGAGGGCATGCTAGAGGCGACCCAGTACGCGCTGGTCAGAGTTCAGGACAAGGAGATGAGTATTGTTGATGCCTGTTAGGCTTCGACAAATGTGGTCTTGTTTGCCCTACGCCACAAATCTGTATCCTCTCACTTGAGTTTGTGGCGCGTCCCGATGCGGGGCCGCGCTCTTCTCCGCTTCTCGCAAGGGTTGTTCAGCTTCCGCCGGGTGGTATCAACTCAATTCCGCCTACCGAAGTGTCGTCAGTACTTTTGACGAGCTCGCGGAGCTTACCGTGCTGCGTACTGACATATCTGAGCGACAGGCGGTCGATCTCATTCAATGCCAAGACGGTGAATCGTGATCACGATTCTGAGCCACGTCTCTGGAAAACCGTTGTGACCTCGCTGGCGGTGACCTTGATCACCGTGTCGAGATGCAGTAAAGATGCAGTACACTCGACAGAACAGCATTTGTTCAAATTGTTGTCCACATCGGACCATGCACGCTTCAAGTTTGTTGTGGATTGATGCTTGTGTTTGTCACGGTATCGCGGATGCATTCAGGTGGTTGATATGTTGGCCGTCAGGGAGAGCAGCCGCAGCGCGCGCGACTACTGAAAGCGATAGTCACTCACGATGATCCGACCTCGCCCTGAACCTAGGTCGACAAGAATTTGCTTGCCGGAACGCGAGTGCTTAGGACAGCGGCGTCAAAAAACATGCATGTTGTTGTTGGAGCGTCGAACATAAACACGGACAAGCGCCGAATTTGGCGCCCGGTCATAGCGAAGAATGGACATACGCCTCGAATGCCATCATGTTATAAGACGGGACGGTAGGCTTTCCTGTATCTAATCTTCAGCCACAATTCTCTCCGACAAAGAGTCCGACCCGCTCACCATGCCCGCCTCAATCCGCTCCGAGACCTCCTTCCACCTACGCCCCGACGAGGTCAATCCGTTCCAGTCTTTCCAGCTGAGCTTCGAAGCAAAACAGCATGCGCGCAAGTACGGCAAGAACGCCGGCCTCTTCATTCAGTGGTTCCGCGCCTTGGTCCAGCCCTGCGCCGAGTGGCTCCTCCACCCGCAGAACTTCAAGTTCAGCGAACACGAAGTGCGCGAAGTGCTCACCTTCTCCCAAGAGTGGCTTGCCCTCCTCGACTTCAGCAAGGAGTTCGTCCTGCAAACCGAGGAGCAGCGCGAGGTGCTGTACGGGTACCAGTGCGACATTCCAGCGGCGCTTGGCGGGTACTGGGGCGCCTTGCATGTCACGTGGGAGATATGCCCAGCGCGCCGCATAGAGTATTCGCTATATCACTTCCCGAGGCTCGAATTCCGGGCGCTCGGTGACGTGTGGAAGTGGTTCAACGACGCGGGCCTGCCGCTGAGCGACATGTGCCAGATGTTCGAGAAGTTGCCCTCGAGGGTCATTCAGGAGCGGTACCAGTATTTTTTCGACAAGAAGTCGGCGAAAGACGAGCCGGATACGAGGCGGTACTGGAGCATATTCCTCGCGGGCCTGGCGAGATGTCTGGTGCGGGAAAGCTTAAACTTGGTGAGCAACGTTCTCGCACTTAGGATCGAAAAAGCACTCACCGAGTTAATCCCAGTCCAGCCACAAAACGTATGAGAGGCAAGAGCGCTTCCGGGTATTTGTTCCCATCGCGTGCGAGCATCTTAGCTGGCTGGAGTGCATCAAAGATCCCGTCACCTTCGGCGGTGCGATGGCTTTAAAGGAGGTAAGTCTCTAACACCGTATGGCGGACTGAGCAATCCTATCTTCGCACATGCAGCTGACTTCCTCGTTGCAGCCTGCCAAGTTCCACGACGGCTCTCCCGGAGACCGAGAGACGTACATCGTGAGGAACATGTTGGCAATATGCAGCTACGTGCTCTTGGACTTGCGTATGGGGGAGTCGTCCGCGGAGCAGGCGATTTGTATGTTCATCGAGATGCATCGTCCGAGGAACTAGTACAATAGAGTGTTCTAGTCATCATCAGCCTGAGACAGAGAAGAGGGAATATACGAAGCCTTGAAGACTTAATCGCAACGCACCCGCGAAGATTACTCGACTGTCAGCAAGCGAAGCAGGAGCACTCATAAGACATGCAGTATCAAAGGGCATCCTATCGTTGAGATTACTTCGATCACCCGCGCGTTTGTATCTGTCCAAGGAAGAAAGCCGTAGGCGAGGCGATGGAGGTTGGTTACTTACAAGAGCGGACGGCAACTGCCGAGCTGCGGTCCGCCGATTCCGGCCCGTCGGCGCCCGAGCGTTCGAATCTTGGCTCTTACCATTTCCCGTGCGCAACTGCTTGGTTCTTGTGCTAATCTGCGTCGACATAACCTCCGGGTAACCCTCCTCCGATCCGCCACAGACCTCCTCAGTATAGCCGCCTTTGGGAGATCGACAAACATGCCGTGGCGGAAGGTAACTTGAGGGTTATCTACGATGGTGCTGTCGCGCAAAATTTGCTTGCAGTCGACCTTGATTGCAAATAAAGAGACAGCTGCACCTTTTTCTCGAGTCGCCCCGACAATGCAGGGGAAATCACGCGATCATCGCTCGGGCCGTCTCGTTCGATTGGTGCGCACCTCAACAGCTCTCAAAGCTCTTCAGCTACCCACACAATCACCTCTCCCATCTCCGAAGCAAAAATGAACTTCACTGTGTCGTGATCACAAGGTGGTAGATACCACCGCTCACAAACTTGATTTGCGATATCATCTCTTTTGTTTGTACGCCTTTTTGACACGACACCATCGCGGTCACAGTTTGCCCATTATGGAGGCTTTTCGCGGTACGCGTCGGAGTTCAGCTATCTGCTATGCCTCTATCCAACCGTTATATAGGGAATGCTCGTCCTGGAAGTCGCTAACCGTCCATGTCTATCCTCACACGCTCCGAGGATGTCTTCTCCCTTTTTCCCTGCCAGGCGCACCCTTCTCAGTCGGTCCTACTGAACGCGGAAGCTTTCGCTGACCTCGATATCTTCGGCCGTGGTCACGCCATCATCAACGAGTGGTTCCGCGCCTGGATCGAGCCCGCGGTCCAGGACCTCCAAGCGCCAGTTCGGGGCGACACTGTGACCTTTCAGCGCACGGCGGAACTCCTCGCGTTCATGCAGCAATTTCTGCAGTTCCGGACCATCGCCCTCCGCGAGCTCGCGATCACGCAGGTCGACATCGACCACTTCCGTGCGCGCGAGGCGGCGCTGCTCGACCGAATTGGGTCATACTGGGCGGTTTTCTATCACCTTTTGGAGAGGGCTACTCTCCCGTTTCCCCCCGCCCTGGATAGGGCTGTCAAGCTCCCTCTCAAGGCTCAGACCGAGTACAGGAACGGCGTTGTCGCTGAGTGGTTCTTCGACGCTGGGTTGGATCTGGATGCTACGAAGGGTATTTTCGATCGCGACGCGTTTCAGGACCTCAAGCGCAAGATCTCCCGGCACTACAGCGCCGACCGAACCGTCGGCGGATGGGACAAGAGGCGCTTTTGGTTGATTTTCTCGACTGGGCTTACGAAGTTCATTACCATGGGCGAAAAGTACTGGGTCAGTAAGACGGTGTTGACAGCTTCCTCTCCTCGCGCTAACTACTATTTTTTTTCAGAATTATCTCGTCGGATTCGACGGATGGACGTCGCGCTTCACGCTGTTCAACAGGGCGCTGCTGCACGAAGGACCTCTGGACGCGGTGATTCCTTCCCTGCGTTGCATCCACGACCCGATCACGCTGGGTGGCGCATTTGCGGTCGGAGCGGTGAGTGATAGTGTCTACAAGCCCTGCAGCTTACTGACGTGTACTCGTACAGGGCCACAAGTGTAGCGACCTGTCGAAGGAGGTCCGCTCGCAATGCCTTGGGAGAACGATGGTTCTCATTATCGCCCATTCTCTTCGAGCTCTTTCCGATGGGCTGAATTCTTGCGCAGTGCAGGCGGTTGCCGCCTTCTTCGCGATGAGTCGCCCTGGACTCATCGGCCCACTTCAGTAGATTCGGATGCATCCTAGGCAGGCTTGCCATTCAGCTCGGAGGACGCTGCTGTGCAGGCGATTTCTGCCCATCTAAACGTGCCACTGTGGTCTTTGGTGGCGCATATAGGATGCTCTCTCTCTCCCTCCCCCTGCTATCTGAAATTTGATGTCTGTTTGTTTCGCGCTTATACGAAGGATCTCGTATCATGGGAAAGATCTCAATGCCGTGCACTTGGGACGCAAACGCCTCGGATTTGAACAAGTAATGGCGGTCTAGAAGTCCGCGGCAATTGCCGAACGATGGCTCGCGGTGGCGGCCGCATTCCTACGCGTGTTCGAGCCTTACCTCTTCCACATTGCACGCACTTTGGCTTGCTGCCCGAGAGTCGACTCGACGAAGCATCGAACATCCCGCTCGGATATATCACTACTGCAACGCTCTTCGGTGAGAAGTCTTATTGATCCTGTGCTGAGCTTTGTGTCTACTCCCACAGTCGTCTTTGCGCGCCGGGGCCCTAGCACGCCGAGCAAGAGGCGGTACAGGTCGTTTTCTACTCCCTCAGGTCCTGCTCTCTCTGGCGGGTGGAGCTCCGCTTTGCGTCCCGTGTTGCTACTCTCGGGAAGATCGGTCCATTATTGCTCGCCAACATACGCACAAACCTCGCATGCGCCATTCATCCTCCGATCGCCCTTTGGTCCCTGCATATGACGTACCTTTGGGTCTTCAACCCAGAAACACATTCAGGGCAGATATCTCCGTCTCTCATGAGAGCTGGGACGATTGTTGCTCTGAATGTCGTAACATGCATGCCCGACTCCAAGAAACTCTTTGTTCAGGTCGTGAGTCTCCGACGTTGCCCTTTGACCATCATCTGTCTGGCTCAGCAGGGGCTTGTCAAGCATGTGCTACCTCTGCCGCTCTCAAGGCTTGACGACAGACGAGGCTCCATCCGAAACACAAGCACTTCTCTCAGGCGCGACAACATGAAGGCCCGGCGAGCTTTGTGAAGGCATGCAGCATGGTGTGTATGTTTCTTCTATGTTTTGTCCGTCACGAACGGGAGTTATATAACCAGGGCTCATTCGGGCATACAGCTCACTTCCCATCCCTAGCCCAGCGCACCCAACTCCCAGCCCATCGCAGCAAAATGTCGCAAGAGCTCGTTTACCCCACCAGCGCCTTCCGCGTGCTCCCTGGCCATTGGCCGCCGACTGCACCGGTGGCACTGGATGAGGAGTCCGCCGTCGCAGTGCTGGACGCCTGGACGCCTATGCTGGAGATAATAGCAAATTCCTGCCTGGAGCCCGTCGGACAGGTCGTATACTGCCCTGAGAACACCAGTCGCTGCCTCGCTGCCGCCAGGTCGCACGAATTCTTTTTTGTCGCGGCGCACGACTCGCTCCTGCCCGACGGCGACCCTGAGCAACTCGCGTTCGAAGAAAACGCGGCCTATATGCGCTTCGCGGACATCGTTAAGCACATGGCAACTTGCAGCGGGAAATACTGGCGGCTCGTGTACGACGCAGCGGAGGCGGTGGGCGGCAGCGAAACAACGCTACAAGACTCGGTGAACATCGATGCCTACGTCTTGGGATGCTTTGATAAGCGCATGACGGAATGGTCCAAAAGTATAGGCCTCGACATGCACACCCTGCAGGAGAGGCTAACTGACTGCGTTCCCCGCGAGGGGGATGCCCATCTGTACTGGCACATCTTCCTCTCCGGGCTCATGCGCGCTCTATCGACTCGGAAGGCAGACTATGTGAGTCCAACTGCAAAGGCTTTGCCTCCTCCCTGGCTCTGAGACCATCCTTGAGCGACTCCTCCCTCCCCGCTTTCCTCGCATATCATTTCTTTCCATTCATTGACGCGCACATTCCGCAGGCGCACATGCAGATGAACACCCTCTGGGCAGCCCGCTTTACGTTCTTCAGCAAACTGCTGCGGGACGCGGGCATCGACATGCACTGTGGCATGGAATGTTACATTCTCGACCCTGTGACGCTGGGTGGTGCCTACGGCGTGCGTGCGGTGAGTAATTTTTGTTCGACAAGACACGCTTTCCGATCTTGCTTGCGCCTCCCTGAATGCTCATCGTTCCGCTTCCATAGCCCTACAGAGATATGTCGCTAGACATCCAGACTAGGACGGACGCGCTCGCATTGGACATCGCATGGATCATCCGGATCGCCCTATGTCAGAAGCCTGTGCGCTCCGAGCGCATGGCAGAGCACGCGGTTTGTGTATACTTGAGCATGCCGAGGCTGTAGTAGCGTAGATTCCGAATACTAGGGTTTCAACCTCCTGATCGAGTTCTTAGAGCAAAAAGGAAATATGTGTGTTGCTCATACGAGTAGCGCATATTGAATCTCATCATGAGTCTGTGAATTATTATCGGGCTGTACAATAGATATCCACATCGTGGTACAGCAGCACATGTTGCCGTCGGTTCCCATGGTTGACACTTTTATTCATGTTGCCATCTCGTCGCTCAGAATTCTCCTCGCACTTCTTCGACTCGAGCGTCGGTGTCTCCTCTCAGGTCGAACGGAGGGGCCTCTTTCTTTGGGTACGGGGCTCCATTCTTTGAGTACGCGCCAGCATCCTCTCGAGGTCGGGCGCGATTTTGCCACCATCTGATTCGGCCTCTCTCCTTCTACAGGCCGAGTGCGGTCTCCTGACCCTCAGGTTGAGAGACGCACTTTCCTGCATGGGTCGGGAGACATGCTCTCTGCAGGTTCAGAGCTGACATCCATCAATCTGAGTACTTCCTTCCCTGATCCGAGCACATGCACTCGTCCGAGGATCATATCGTCGAATCAAGCAGCGTAAGACCTCTGTTGATGTGAATGGCGCGACTTCCTTCGGTCAGAGAACGCGACACCCCCTCGCCTCGAAAAGCGCCTGCTGTGGATCGAACGCGGCGACGCCCTCGCACTCGGAGGTGCAACCCGTCGCTGCACTTCTGCTCAATCGCCCCACAGTCACATGAAGAGTTGGACTTGCCGGCGTACTTACAATGATGTTCAAGCTGAACTCGCCGATACGCGCGAGAATCCCCAGTTTCATTGTGCTCGGATAGCGAATCCCTCGCACTTCTTCTCTATTGCCACGCGCAATGGGCTTCCATCCTCGACTTCAGTGCATCAATGGAATAATCTCTAATTCTCGATTCGAAAGGCTGTCCGCCGAGCTTGGTTATAGAAGTCAACGGAACCACAGTGCAGCTATACTTCGAAGTGCTTCAGATGCGGCGGCAGCCGGCGATGAGCACGCCAGAGATGCAGCAAGTTGATCCCAAACTCGGTGAATTGGAGGCATTACAGGCCCTTCACTTCGCGCGACAACGTGCATCGTATCATATCCGTCAAGACGCCTGCAAAGTCGTGGATGTAGGAAACAAGATTGAGAAAAGCGGCGGAAAATGCCGAACACGTGCGTTACCGAACTTGGGACAAACATTCCCGCGGGTCCAAGCCTTGATACGTATCAGCCTTCATAATGGCTCGGTCTCGGTGATTCTACAGCGCATTGACCATGGCGCTCTGGCGGGTACCGGTCGTGACACTCTCTCCCACGTTAATCATATTCTCGTCCTGCCGAGGGTTTTTCGTTTCAATATCGCCGAGCTCGCCGTGCAGATCAACATAGGCCGGCGTCGTGCTCTGGATTTGCCAGCAAAGTGAACCCCGGCGATCTCTCGGTAATGGATACCCTCACGAGTGACTGGCATCACTCGCTCACGCGTCATATCTAGCAACACGAGCCAACTCTCGACGATGCATGCACTGAGGCTTTGTCGGAGCGACCGGCGGTTGCTTAACCTGGGATTGCCACTGACAAAGGGAATGATCTTATTGGCATGACTGGCGGATCTCCATGCTTTCTCTCATGCCAGACGCAGACGGGAGCCTCAAATACTCTGTATCCTTCCGTCAGTTCTCGGGTCCGATCGACATAAGCATCGTGCTCAGCCACATTCATATCAATCCGGCGGTATTCATATCTCTCTCCTAGGACTTTGATTGATGGAGCATACTACAGTTGAATGCCTCAATGTCCTTCGTTTTGTCAAGATTCATGAAAAATGGACCATCTTGACGACATGACCGGACAACACACTGTGCAGGCGCCGGCGACGAGGCGTATGTGCTCGCGTACTTTTGTGCGTCGCCAGTATTGCTGTTATATAAACGACATCCGCACCTGCCGCCCATCGCCAACCGCTACACTCAATCGTGCCACATCATGCCGTACGAAGTCCTTCTGAACTACGCCCCTTACACCACTCAGGCTCTTCGCGCATTCCCCCGAAGGCAGAACCCCGACCCCGACGAGCTAGCTGCCCGCACCAGCGACCTTCAGGTCTATGGTCCAGAGCGCGCCATCATGCTCGCCTGGAGCCGCGAGCTGCCCAAGCAGATCACTGCGGACCTTTACTACTACCCAAGCCCGACCGGCATTGCGCCCATCCGGGTGGCACTCGGCGCGGCGGGGACCCTGCGCAACTTCCGCCTCGCGCACGCAGACGCGCCGCTCCTCCCGTCCCTGTCCGTCCTCGCGCAGTTCTGGATGTCCGTCTGGCTCGAGAGCGAAGTGGACGAGGGGGACCTGCAGATGTGCCTCGCGGCGTCCCCCTACCACCGCGGGTTCGGGTGCGCGGACTACCTCGGGCGCATAGCGCCCTGGTTCGCGCGCATGGGTCTGTGCATGGACGGCGTGCAGCACGCACTGGCACGAGTCGCGCCCCCGGGCACGGACACGCAGTACTGCTGGGAGATCCTCCTCTCCGGCGTCACGCGCGCGGTCACGAAGAAGAACGAATGCGTGCGTCTCTCCGCCCCTCCGAACCCGTAAATGTATCCCTGACGAGTCTTGCTGAGCAGATGAGCCGCGTCAGCGTGCGCGCGGGGTGGGAATGGCGGTTCAGATCTTTCAGCGAGCTGCTGCGCGACCCCGAGGGCGCGCAGGTGGAGGGCGACATTGCGCGCTGTATCTGCGACCCGGTCACCCTGGGCGGCGCCTTCGGGCTACATGCGGTGCGTTTTCGATAGCATTGTCTGTTGGGGTCATTAGCTCCTTCTCTCCCTTCCCTGGCGGTTTTCCTCAGGGATCTACCCTTCGCCGACCGTCTACCCGTTCTGCTTCTCCCGCTACCCCACAATCCGCCTCTTCGCCCTTTGATTCTACGTCTTCGCCCGAGTCTGCCTCTTCTCCTTCGATGCTAACGCTTCCTCCTCCGCAGATCCACAAACAAAACGGCTATACGACGCAAGTCCGAACGGAGGCCCTCGCGTCGGACGCGGTGCGCATCATCGACCTCGCACTCAACAACTTGCCGTACCCATCGGAGCGCGCGGCGGAGCAAGCGATCTCTGCGTTTCTCACTATCTCGCTGTAGTGCGTCGCCGCAGACTGGAGCAAGGCCCGGATACGGAGGAACTGCTGGCGGGGTGAAGTTGACTGCGTCGCCTCGCCAGGGTAAATCGAGGTGCTCGATGATGTTGTCTCGTGACATGCCACTGGTCAGAGGACACAAGGGTTATGGCGGAGGACACATGGGTTATGGCAGGTCGTAGGCAAACACCCAGGTTGACCTCGCCAAAAGGGCGACGCAGCGAAGGAGGATATACTATGAATGTAGTCGGTACTCACGGCTCTGGTCTCGGAAGATGACTCTTCATGTCAGTGTACTCATCTGCAAGAGCGTGTGTCTGAACACAAGCTATCGATTATCCCCACGCGCCAAGTTGTCCCGATGTTGGGTGGTTATGTACTAGTAGCGCCTCAGATCAGACATACATACTTCGGCCAACCGCACCACGGTCGGAGTCGAACCACGGTCGGGATCGTGCAGCACTCCCGGCGCTCCAAACGTCGAGGTTGGCAGTGCGACCTTCCCTCCAGAGGCTGAAGAAAAGCGAAACGTACGCGGTACATGTTGGCGCCGCATGCCTCTGCAGAGGGGTCGCCTGTGTCCTTCTCTCGGGTTCGCCTGCGTCCGAGTCCGATCCTCGGGTTCGACAAGGCAGAGGCAAATCAGGCCAGCCGGAGCGCGACGAGGTGTTGAGTGGATGCGCGGTCAGGACGCCTTGACGACGGCGATAGAGGGCGACTACGTTGGCAAGGTGGGGTTGTGGGAGGAAAGGGAGAAGCGGAGCGAAGAAAGGGAGAAGCAGAGAGACGTAAAGGCAGAAGCAGAGCGAAGTCAAGAGCATGTCGTACCTCACATCTGACGGCGCCATCCATCTTCCTGAGGCCAAAGACACCCTCTAGATCAAACGGCCAAGAGCGTGGTACTTCCGCTGCAGTAGAGTAGCGCGTTTCTTCGCTTCTAGCTCGAGCACGTCTACCCGCTGAGAAGAGCTCCGCGTCTATCCGCTGAAGAAGAGCTCCCCGCTGAGAGCAACGTTCGCCCACACTCGGTCAAGTTGGCTCCAAGAGCAGTCGAGCGTGACCGGCTTCTTTTCGATCGCATACACCCGAACTATGCGCGCAAAGCCCGTCTCCTCCTGCATGCGAGAGAGCAAAGTGCGAAAGAAGAGAGAAACGCTACACTCACGAAGGAGGCCCTCGATGAGAACGCTGGCATTGGGGGAATTTGTGGCGCGCTGGCGTCATTTGGAGCCTGGCGGTCCTCGCGAGCTCAAGGGAGAGTTGTAGACATGGATAATCCAATGATTGATCTTCAAAATGAATATCTCGAACGCCCCTCGAAAGGTTCACCCAGAAGCGGCTCAGAAGCAGTTAAAGAAAGAGCCGAATGCAGCGTGAAGACGAAGTTAGTCCCAAGACGCAAAGTAGATACCCGCGCGTAGTCGCAATTGGGTGGCCAGCATACAAAGAAGCAGATTGGCAAGGAAGGCGAAAGCCTGCGCAGACCGTGCACGAGGAACTGGCGTCAAGTCATGAAAGTTCGAGATCAAGAAGGCGACGGCTAACTCCGGGATCGCACCCTGTGGATCCGCGTGCTGAGGTCCACGGTCACATGATGTGTTGAACTTTCCAGGCGCGTGTTGAAGCTCAAGTTGCCGATGCGCCCAAGCTTCGCGGGATTTTCTCATCAGCTCGAAGTCCTTGTGCGCTGCTTCTCTATGACTGCACGTCATGGGAAGCCTTCTATTGCGTCTGCCATATCCCATCAAATGGAGTTCTCTTCTGTTCTCGATTCGGTTCTCTGATGCGCTCTTCTTGAAGAAGCGGATGCAAGCAGGACTTCGCTATAATCTGAAGACCTTCTATTGAGCTCGAGCGCCCTGTTCGTGGCTTCTTGGAATCCTCTATCAGCTCGTTCTTAGGCTCTGTTTTTCCCCGACGTCCTTTGTCGCTTCGAGCTGCTTCTTCCCATCTCATGTGAGATGTCAATGACAGGATTTATGGCGAGAGACGCCCATATATAAACGAGCAAGGTCAAGACAAGTGCTCGCCATCTGCCTCCCCCAAAGTCTTCGGGTGCCACATAGTCGCGCGAGCCTCAAAGTCCCATTATCATTTCTTACTCCCCCACCCAAGTCGCGCTCGCAGACTCAAGACCAGCGGTTCCGCAAAACTCTCAGTGTATGGCAGACCTCCGACCCGTTGCCCAGTGCACACCACCAATCGAAGTGTGACAGGCCTCCGAGTTGTGTCCGTAGGACGCCTTCCTTGATTATCTGTCATACAAAATGTGGAGAATTGAGATCAAACTCGATATCATGGTAAGAGAGGATGGCAGCATCATGACCGCTCTCGCGCACCCATCGCTCTCTCCCAATCCGACAATAAGCCTTGCTACTTCGCCCGGGCACTCCTTGGCCGCGCTGGGAGACGCGTTAAATCAGCTCCTGGACGATCCTGTCAGTATCACTGTACGCGTGGCAAACAAGGAGGTCGAGCTTTGGCTTGTGGACCGGGTGACGATATGCCTCATTTGCGATAAGGAGCGACTCCCCAAGCCCATCCAGGGGTGGCAAACCCTTCGTTTGCGTATGCCGGACGAATGTCTAGGTACCAACGGCCCTTTCGGGGTTCAGTATCCGACTTTGTCACCGACCGAGCTCCGAGGGAAGACCATCGTGTATAGCGGCGGACCGAAGAACGTGCCCTTCCCGTGGTTCGCGTTGGAGGCGCTAACGGGCTGGGGGGTCAAGGTCGTGTATATCATGCGCGTGATCACCGCAGCCCAGCTCACGCACCTCATCGCAAGTGCGCACTACGACGTCGATTCCCTCGATTTTCCACTCACCTTGAGGGTGCTGGGAGTCGAGAGAGATATCGATCAGACACCCCCGGCGAAACCCGTGCTCAATCATTCCAACTACCGGCTTCGTACGGTTGATCTAGGCGTAGTCGGACCTGGGATTGAACATGTTGATTCCTTGATCGGCGCGCCTATAGCTCAGATCACTGCGCTCGAGTTGGACCTTACAGAGCAAAAGAGTGACTCCGTGCTGAAGGACATCGAGGAGTGCGGAAATTTGGTGGATTTAAGGGTGGAGTGCCTTGCGACCCAGAAACAGGATACGTTCAATGATCTGTGTGTCAGACTAGGACTGAAATATCGGGCCTGGGAGCCCTCGGAGCCAGGCAGGAACATCATCACCGCGAAGAGGGAGGAAGTATATCAAGATAGTCCAGAAAGGTCCTCCGTATCGTAGTACGAGCTGCGCTGTATCGCAATAGATTACGCATCGTAACCCCGGACCATCGCTTAGTATCCGCCGCCACAAAGTAAGTTAAAGGTAAAGGGTGGACACAGAACTCAGGTGTCGGAGCGAAGGCCTGGTCGAGCGTCAGAGCGTTTCGAGAAAAGAGCGCGACATGCGCCAGAGCGTCGGGAGCGCGAGCATCGTGGTGGGTGCTGCAGAAGCGCGTCGGAGAGTGCTGAAGCAAGAAGACCCGAGTAGAGAGCTGAAGGGCCTTTCAACCGAAGGCAACCAAGCAAGCGAGTCGAAAAGGCCAGCCATTTCGCCTATGAACGTCAAAATCAAGAACACGTTCTCGCGCGCCACGCGTCGCGTCGGTATCGCGCATGCACACGGTCATGTGAGGAGTTGAACTTTCCCATCGCCGCGCCTCCTCGCCCACCCCTTCCTCGCCTATCCCTCGCGCTCCCTCCATTTGCATCCGCATCCCCTCCATTTGCATCCGCATCCCCTCCATTTGCATCCCCCTTCCTCGCCCATCCCTCGCGCTCCCTCCTCGCGCTCCCCCTCCATCGCCCATCCCTCGCATCCCCACCAGCCTCTACTCGCGCCTCCCTCCCGCTCCCTCCACTCGCATCCCCACCAGCCTCCACTCGCATCCCCATCCCCCTTTACTCACACTCCCAGCCTTCTCGCTCCGTCCCTACCCGACTCACGCTGGCAGATGGAAGAAATGAAAGCAAACTCAGTATTCGACGAACCCGTGATGATATACATGATGCGCTCCTTCCCTCCTTCGCCACCGTCCTCCATATACCCCTCCTCCCCTAAATTTAAAGTGCGCACACCCCCCTCCCACCCAACTCTCCCATTTAATAAGAAGACACAAGAAAACAACTCTCCTCCCCCCCTCCCCCCCTAAACTCCTCCAACCCCCTCCCTCACCCTCACGTCCTCCATATCCTTAACAACCTCTGCTCCGTGACAATCCTTGTCCTGCACAACGGGCACTCGCGCGTCGAGCGCATGATGAGCGCGGCGCAGGGCGCGCAGAGGGCGAGGTGGCTGGGGGGGGTGGGGTTAGTTTTAGTTAGAGGTGTTTTAGTTTGGGTTGGAGGTGTGAGTAAGGTGGTTAGGGTTGGAGGGTGGGGAGGGGGATAGGTGAGAATAGGGGGGAGGGGATGAGAGATGGAGGGGAAGGGGGTGTGAGGGAAGGGGGGAGGGGGATGAGAGTTGGAGGGGGAAGGGTGAGAGTTGGAGGGGTGGGGGGGGAGTGTGAAAAAGCAGAGGTTTGGGGGGGAGTCAGCCGTCAGCCGAACGCAAGCCGTCGCTTGCGCGCAGGCCAATTGAGGTCGCTTGCGCGCAGCGACCGCGCCGCTATGACCCCCTTCGAGAAACCAACATCTATCCGCACTCACCCACAGTCCACAATCGCCAGCACCGCGTCCTCGTCCTGACACACGACGCACAGGCCGGGCCGGTCCGCGCAGGAGGTCGCGGGGGAGGGTTTCGCGTGCGAAGAGGAGGAGGGTTTGGGGGTCGCCGTCGAGGAAGCTCGCGGGGGCGATGCATCGTCGGCTGGCGGCGTGAAACCTGCGTCGTCTTCGGTCGGCGCGCCATCTGCGGACGATGTGGAGGACGGTGGCTGTGCAGCCGCCCCCTCCCCTGCTCCCTCGTCTTCTTCCTGCGGCGGCGTAGATGACGGCCCCCTTGGCACCTCGTCTTGCGCCGTCGACGACACAGGCGCAGGCCACGGCGCATCATATGCCTCCGCCGCCTCCCGCACCTCCCTCGCCCTCCTCTCCTCCGTAACCAGGGCCCGGACTTTCGCCACCAGATCCGCTTTCTCCAATACTTGGCCGAGCGGGACGTGGTTCGCGCGCAGCACCTACGTTGAGGACGTTAGCACGACTCGCACAGAGGGGGGGGGAGGGAGCACGACGCAACGCTTCGAAGGACGCGACAGTGAAGAATGACATACCCCTTTAAGCGCGTGCACGCTCAACCGCCCAATCTCGTCGTCCGACATCTCCACCAGCTCCTCCAGCGAGGGAGGCGGCGGCGGCGACGATGGGCGCGTCGTCTGCGGCGGGGGTGGCGGTGGTCTTGACGAGGGACCGGGACCTGAATTCGGTGGTCAACACCATAGCCACGCTCACGAGAGGGCGCGCAGAGAAGGGGCGCGAAGACGTACCTGCCGAACCCCTCTCCGACGCCCCGCCCGGCCGCGACTGCGGCGGCGGCGGGTGCGGCGGCCTCTGATTTGGCGGTGAACCGGGTGGCGGGGCATATTGGGGGTATTGCGGTGCGTATCCCGCTCGCGGACGTGGGGGAGGTCCTGGTGGCGGGGCATATTGGGGGTACTGTGGCGCGTATCCTCCCGCCCCTCGCGGGGGCGCACCCGGCGGCGGCTGGTACCGTGAACCCGCAGGTGGAGGTGGACCGTCAGGAGCGAGGTCTGGTCTAGGAAATTCAGGTCGCGTCTCCCGCGGAGGCTGCGCGGGCGGCGGGGGGCCTGGGGTGGGGTGAGTGTGTATTGAGGTGGCGTGAGTAGAGGGCATGAGGGAGGAGGCGCGCATACGGGTGAGGGAGGAGGCGTGAGTACGGGTGAGGGAGGAGGGATGTGCGATGAGCATGAGCGGTGGAATGGAGGGAGGGGGTACATGTAAGAAAGGGAGGGGTAGGGGGAAATGTAAGAAAGGGATGGGAGGGGGGCAGCAAA
>JAMQCK010000194.1:0-40952 GCA_024196135.1 Pleurotus ostreatus/Saccharomyces cerevisiae fusant | reverse complement strand
CCTTCGGCAATGAGCTCCGTGATCTTCTGAATCCGTTCTTCGTCGATGGGCGCCATGTCCCGTACCTGACGCTTCCCCCCGATGTAGCTGGGTAAGTGGCGCGGCTGGAACTGGTAGTCCGGGAAGCGCAGGTGGTGCTCCTTAGTGGCGTCCGCGGCGCGGCTGTACCAGTAGGTGCGCTCGGCGGGGGGGAGCTGCTTCCAGGCGGCGGCCACAATCTTGGACAGGTTCGCGTGCGAGTTCTCGATCGCCTTGCTGACCTTGTGGGCCTTGATGAAGGACGAGCGGAAGATGATGAAGGCGTTGGGGGGACGGGGAATGTGGTTCACCGAGCGCTTGCGCTGGTGGGATCGCTCGCGGCGGGCGTCCAGGTACTCGCGGGCATCGCGCGAGTAGGGCTCGAACTTGTACTGCGTCCAGGCGGCATCGCTGCTGTAGGATTGGGGGGTGACGTTCTCCGTAAAGGCAAAGTCTGAGGGGCCGTTGGCGACAATTGTGGCCTTCCAGACGGTTTGGGTGCCTCCAGCTGCGGGGGGCAGGGTGTCAGCGTGATCGACGGCGAGCAGGACCACCTGGACTCACCGGCTCCCTTCGCCTTCGTGCCCTTCGACTGTGACTTTGGTTGCTTGCTGCGAGTGGGCGCCATGACGGTCGGTGGAGAGCAGGGCGGGTGCGCAATCAGAGGGGGCGAAATTCGAGGGGGAAGCACACGGGGCGCATGGGTGAGAGCTAGCCCTTAAATGGCGGCCACCCTGGCTGGTCTATTAAATCTCCGAGTGATCCAAGGTGATCCATCAAGATTCACGAAGGCCTCTAACGCTCAGATAGGCATGTCAGACCCGTTCCTGCTCGTCCCTCCCATCAACTTCACCTTGCCCTTTCGGCAGATCGCGCGCACGTGCACCCATTTTTGCTTCCGCCCAAGTTCAACATCGATAAGGTTGCTTCCGAGCTTTATATCCGTGGATGCAAACCTCTGAGGCTCCCTCGACGCTGAACTCGAGCTGAGAGCGCATTGAAGAGCGTACTCAAAATTTTCCAGCGCACTGCCGGCATCCGATATGGCATCATCATGTGGCTGCCTGGTGCACCCGATTGGCGGTGCCCGGGGGGCACGGTCGAGTATTACGTGGGTGAGAACCCTTTTCTTCTTGGTCGGGCCCCTCAGCAGCAAAAGCCACCGACGTGCCAAATCGCCCAAACCCCTAGCCATTTTCCAACCGAACGTCGAACGCATCCCGGAAATGAACAGAGCACTCCCCCTCAACCCGATGAAGCCCGCCCTACCGTCTCGACGCAGGGCTCGACGCTGCGCTGCGGAGAGGCCTGACGGATGATGACGGATGAGCTCCCCTTCCAAGCTTGATCGCCGTTCGTCTTCACTCGTAAAACACCTCGGCAAACGGTTGCCGCAAACCTTGAGTCCCAGTTTGGTTGTCCTTGTCCCTGCTTAGCTACAGTCGCCCCCGCCACCATCCCACATCCCTGGACCAGGCAATGCGCTCCACCGTGAATCTAATTCCTGCTGGAGCTCAGTCGCGGGCGGCCTGCGCGCGTCGAGAGGGCAAAGTGCAGAGAACTACTTCGACGATTCATCGCTATCACCACGAGGCGGGCGAAGTGTAAAAACACCCGTCGACGCTCGCGGTCATTCGCAGCCCCGGGCACGGCGTCTGGAGAAACAGCAAAAATCTCGTGGTCGCTGCGGGCGGAGGCGCTCGGTGGGTGGCCAATGTTCTGCGGAAGTGGGCTCCAGGGGTTCGAGCAATGATGAATTCATACGGCGAACGCCGCCACCGCGCAGGGTCCCCCCAGACCATGCTAAAGAGATAAGTACAGTAATAGGCATCGCTCTGCTGCTAGGCCAGCCTTACATGGTCCAACCCTGGACGAATATGACATAGTCTGCAACGCTCGACGTCGCTAAGAGCCGGGAATATCTATGCGGGTCCCAACCGTGCTAAGCCAGGCCGGGGAAAGCGCTCTCTCGCTAATCGAGCGCCAGGGCGACGAACGTTCTCACCCGGACTGATGCGCGAGCCGAAAGTCTTCCCTGAGATCTTGGACAAGTGGGCGCCTCGAGTGCATACGGAGTCGCAGGAGTTGTATATTCTGCGGGACAGGTAATTATGTGTGTAGGCGCGAACGTCGACACGCGTGCGCAGATGCGCGCGAACCGCGTAGCCCGATTCTGCCGCGGACGGCCAGGGACCCACATACAAGAGCACGGCAGCATCGACGCACCTGACTGACCCCGTCCCCAGCCCTCACACGCAATGAGCGCCTCGAGGCAGCCCGAAGCCCTCCCAGCACCGCGTAGCAATGAGACGGAACATTGCCAGCCTTCGCCGTCAACATGAGGTCGAGTCTGTATAGTGCGCGCGAGGGACATTGTGCTGGCAAACGGTATAGCGGGCCTCGTGGCGTTAGACTTCGGCGGCACTTGTGTGTAGCCTTCAGCGGCAGCGTGTGTATCCCTCAGCGGCACTATGTAAGCTTCGGCGGCACGCGCGGCCAGAGCTAGGCTGCGGTGATGCACCGGATATGCCACCGGGCGTGGGTGCGCGCGAGGGGGAGGCGGGGGTCCAGGCGATGGAAGTGCGTCAGCGGCGCGGGCCGCGGTGAGCCGATAAGACTTTCGCAAGGACCTGGGAATGCCGGTGGAGAGGAGAAGAGGGGGAGCGCAACCAGCTGGGTTCTCGATCTGTGAGCGCGCGCCGGCGAAGTGGCCGAGAGGGCGCAGGACTTTGGATCTTTGATAGGGACGCAGGTCACGGCGCATTGTAAAGAGCGACGAGGGCAACCGAGGGACGGAAAGGAGACCATGACATCTCAGAAAGCGCCGGCCATTGAGGAGACAGAGCTAGCAGAGGGGACGAAAACTCGAGGAGGCGAAGACGATCCAAGAGAATATTCTCCTGTAGAGACCAACGTAAGACCAGCATCACCTGGCGACGCAAAAGACGCCCAAAGCGCGTCAGATAAGACCTCTGGGCAGTCTGCTGATCGATCTGACGTGTTAGGCAGCGTAGTGAATAGCAGACCATCGCATAGAAATCCCCCACAGTCTGCCGTTGACCGCGGAATCGCACATGGGCAATAGATCGTTAACCACAGGGTGGCAATATCGTCCCCGCTGGTGGCAGAATCGCCCCGGATGGTGGCAGAACCGTCCCCGTTGCTGTCGCCGACGGACTTATTGCTGTCACTGACGAACTTTGAGGCTAGCGAGTTCATATCCTCCGCGAGGGGTCCGACTACCAGGCCCGAGAATTGAAGGTCGACAGTAAATGAAAACGACGTGCTCGGGAATGCGACGCGAGGGACACGTCGCGCCTCGAGGCAACCCTGTAATGCAGCGGTCAGTTGGCGGTGGGAGGCGGCAAGTCGGTTGCCGATGGCCGGTCGCGTGGGACGCACGAGGCGGATTTGCCCACGTGCCCAATGTGTAGCCAAAAATCAGATATTGCGGCGACTCTCAAGAATCGGGATGCACGCCTTCGCCGAGAGGGAGAGGAGAAACGAGGCCAGAATCTGAGCAAGATCTGCGAGGGTCCTGAATAATTCAGGGTTCAATCAGTTTACCAGAGGAAAGCAGTGTCATGAGCTGCCGCTCACCACATTCCGCGTCCGCTGGCCGCCGATGAGGCGGGTGACGAGACATGGGGTCAGAAGAATGTGGCAAAATACTCACGAACGGCATCAAAACAATCCAATGGTAGCGTCCGCGTCGTAAGGCCAGCGGAAGAGGGTCGTGATGAGGACCGACAATCGCCGGGAGCGCATATTCTCCAGGAATGGCCAGTACCTGCCGCGTAAGCGCTAGTCCCCAAGGAGCTGCCTGAGAGCCTCGGGTAGCATACAGTATGGTCGTCCTCCCGTAAGCAGAAATCATAAGGACACCCGATCCGCAGGATGTGGGCGCACGTATTGAAAAGAAGTCACCTTTGAGCCGATGAACGCGGCGTAAGGGGACTCCTTGCGGGTTGAACGTTGCTGAGTAGTAAGATATTCCGCAGAGAATCAAGAAGACGATGTGATGCGGGAGCGTGGTGAGAAAAGGCGGCAGTGTCGCGCTTCTGTGTGGGCGTACAGCGTCGGAAGGTCGTGAGATTGGTGGGATGGCATGCGAGCCGCGTGCTAGCGCGGGGAAGGATATCACAAAGGCGCCCACAACGGCAAGGTTCCATCAGCGCTAGCTGTTCACCTGCGGGCAGGACCGTGTACCTCGAGACCAGAATAAGTCTGCGCCGCAATGACAGCGCGCGCAATCGGGTATCACGCCTGAAGGTCAATCAGTGTATGCTGTACATCTCAGGTCTGGGGTAGCATACTGGCACTATGGTGGGGAAGTACCGGCATTCAGTACTCAGTAGCGGCACGTCGAATATCCCGTCAGGGTTAACGGAGACTTCAATAACCTGGAAGGGACACGTGAGATTCGCCATCCCTCCGCCGTCCACGTATCTCGCACAGCATCAGAGGGAAAACAGAGCTGCGCTGGAGGCGCAGGGCTGCTTCATCTGAGTAGTGCTGGAGGAGTGGCGGTTGAAGGCAAGAACAATCAAAGCACGGCCGCGAGGAAGATTGCGGTGGGAATGTTGTCGGAGATAGCCGGTCACTTCTCCTCTTGCTCTGCCACTGCCATATCGACTGCTTCTGATGGCCCTTGTCGTTCATTTTATCGGTTTAGAATATTCAGCTGGCTTGGCCTGTTGAAACCGCCTTTAGTCCTCCAAATAGCCGCCATCCAGCACTCGAACGGTGCTCGCGACTGCAAGGAAATCCGATATCCTAATGGGAACGTTCGCTCAGACCATCTTGCGAGCCGCCGAGCCTCGCTATAGTGCCCGTAACACGATGCCAGGACACCTAGTATCCTCGCGCACTGAGCTAACTTGCCCTCTGCCGGATCGGCAGTCTCTTTCAATTCTATGATGCCAGGTCATGACCAGCGCCCGCTGCCCTACGATCCCAGGATGCGTGCGATACTAGGATTCATGCTCCAATCCTTGCTTTCCACGCAGTGCGCTATACACTTGGACTGTATCTGCGAGTATGTCGAGGTAAGTAAATCGCCATACTTGCCCCAGCTTGTCCCGCTATCTGCCGGAAATCAACCTTCTTCAGTGCTCAATGCGCTCGGGGGCTGACTAATACCGGTCGTCCGAGTAGCTGCTCGCTGCCTACGTCTACCTCGCCTTCCGTGGCTCTCTCAACTACGACCGTTGTCGATGGATCCTGGACTCGCGCTAGCCATTGCCGAGTTGGCAGGCAAGGCCATACGTGCTCTTGCGCAGTACTCGATCTCCGTCATCAAAGCCCAGGAAGCTCGACATCGACTCATAGCTGAGCTCCGCTGCATCAGGGACATGCTCGAGGACGTCTCCAGCCAGGTCGACAGCGGCACGGACGGCGACATGGTGGGAGAGAAGAGTGGGCTGCGATGGCTGCAGGCGGCCGAAGGACCTCTCGCTCAATGTCAAGAGACGCTCGCCAAATTCCTCCAGAACCTGACTGACGATCAAGCAAAGCGGAGCTGCAGAGGAAAGCTCGCATGGCCGTTCGAGGAGAAGAAGATAGAACAATTCCTCACGAAAATCGAGCGCTGCAAATCGGACATCACCCTCGCCTTTGCCATGAACACTGAGTAAGTGAATACACAAAATGCGAAAGAATGCTTGTTCATTCATCCTTCCAAGCATGCGGTCTGAGCGCATCGAGAGGAATACCATGATGATCGCGATTGAGCAGACCCGCGCGCGACTGGAAAGTGAGAAGACCGAAAAGGCTCGACTTCGAGGTGAGTACACCTTAGGCAGCTTTCGACTTCTTATGCAGATGTTCTTTCTTGCAGAAGCATACATACGCCGGCTCGAGACAAAGGGAAACGCGGGCAAGCTATCGGCCGTGATCGCGCAACGCCAAGATGGGACATGTCGCTGGCTCTTCCAGCACTACACATACAAGCGATGGATTGCAGCCTCGAATGGCTTTCTGTGGTTAGCTGGAATACGTACGTCGCCCGTCAGCTCGATTTAACGCACACTAATAACCGCTCTACAGCTGGAAGCGGCAAGACGGTACTGGCGTGCGTTCTTGCAACCCCTCTGCCGCGTTGTTGACGTCTAACTATCACATGCAGATCTGCTGTGACCCAGACTATCATGGAAGATCAGCATCCCGCCGTCGTATACCACTTCTGCGATTTTCGCAACGCATCAAGTATCTCCGTCACTTCGGTGTTGCACTCTATTCTGTCGCAATTTTTGCGCAGCGCGCCCGTCGAGTGGCTCAATGCTGGCGGCATCGCGAGCAAGGACGAAATAAGCGAAGCCATGACCTCGGACAGCAAGGCGAACGAACTCATCGTGCGTGCCGTAACCAACCTTGGCGTCCGATGCGTGGTCGTCGTAGACGCGCTCGACGAGTGCACGGACGCCTTGAAGCTTATACCTCACCTCCTGCATCTGTCTCGTACCTGCAATGTTTTCGCGTCCAGCCGCGACAAGCACAGCATCCGCGTGCTGCTGACAGGCGAGCTGACGATATGTCTACATGGAGAGACCGACCTCGTCAATGAGGACATACGGGCGCATACCCTGCACGAGCTCAGAAACAAGCCAAGACTTTCTCGACTTCCTCAACAGGAAATCCTGGACGCCCTCCTACCGAAGGCCAATTGCATGTGCGTGATGTGCATGCTGTTTACCCAGATAGCTCCCTAATGACCTATACAGGTTCCGGTGGGTTCAGTGCCAGCTCGATCTTCTCGAGAAGTGCAAGACCCATCTGGCGGTGAAGACGGTCCTCAGCAACCTTCCCAAGACGCTATACGAGACCTACGAGCGCATCCTTCGCTCCATTAGCGGCGAGAACGCGGAGCTCGGCGAGGAACGCATCGTCCGGTACACGCTTAGGTGGCTCGTCGGCGCATCCAGGCCTCTACGCCTCAACGAGCTCAATGACGCTATCGCTATTGAAGTCGGATGCTCCACACTGAGCGACGACCTGAGGGTCATCGATGCGACGGACATTCTCACCTCATGCGGGTCTCTCGTTCGCTTCGACAAAGGGGAGGGCGACGATGAGTACGTCGTGAGTCTCTCGCACTTCACAGTGCAGGTATGATGCTGGCATACGGAGACATCTGTGTTTCTGACAAGTTTCATAATCTAGGAATACCTCCTCACTGCAGCGCTTGCTTGCGACAGCAATCTTGGATTATACGCAATGACTTTGCCAGACTTGCATCGAGATCTCGCTCTCTTGTGTCTTACATATGTACTTCTCGACGCATTTCGCGACGGCCCCTGCGTCGACAAGTCATCCTTGGACAGGCGGATTCAGACTTTCCCGATGTATCCATACGCCACTCGACACTGGGCGGAGCATGTGCGGCTAATCCCAGAGTATGACGACGAGGTATACACGACCATCAAGAGGTTACTGGGCGACGAAGAAACAGAGCCGCAAAGGCTAGCGATGTGTCAGAGAGACTTGTGGCCGCACTCTCACTGGGAGACGTACGACGTACCAGCACAGCCTTGGCTCGTAGTCTTGGCGCAACGAACATGGCTGGCGCGACACATCTTCAGCGAGTTCCCGGAGTGGGTTACTATAGGCATAACACAGCGCGCCGACGTACCTCGCATCCCCTTCGACGCCGTCTTCAGCGATAACGAATGGGCGGAGAGGTATATGAGGGACATTACCACACCGCTCACTGCTGCCGCATGTTTGGGCTTACTGGACCTCACCTCCGTCATTCTGGATGCTGGCGCCGACATCGATGCGCTTGACCCCAACGACCCCCATCCTAGGACAGCGATCTACCTAGCTGCCTTATACGGGAAAATTGAGGCTGCGAAAATGCTTTTAGAATGTGGGGCAAACGTCGAGAAGCCGGTGGGCCATCGTGTGGAGACGGTCATGCACGCCGCGGCTCTTCAGGGGAAGATGGAGATGGTGCATTTCCTTGTCCGCCATGGAGTTGATCGCGACGCACGAAATGGGGACGGCGCAACAGCATTGCATAGCGCGATAGAGGGCAACAACGCCGACGTCGTCGCCGTGCTTCTCGAGGCTGGCTACGACGCAAATGCCGTATCGCACTCGGGCAAACACGTCCTGCAGAAGGCACTTGACATCCGCTCGCCGACCATCGTGCAGCACTTGTTGAACCACGGCGCCCAGGCTCTGCAGCTCAACTACCTACCCTCCGAGCTCGAGTGGGCAAGCGACCAGTCTTGGCACTCCGCGCTCTCTGCTAGCTTGATGCGCAGGCAGCCTCTGTCGGACACGGACTTACAGGAGGTGCATGATATGCTTCTTCGTCTGAGGCTTCCAAACACCATTGCCTCGGATATCCTTGACTTCGCTGAGTTCTGGTGCTGCTCGAGCGTGGCGCGGTCGGAGTACGCGATGATGCCAATGGAATCCTTGAAAGAAAAGCCCTACCTATCTATCGAGGTGCCGGACAGACCGTTGCGCGCGTTGACCATCATCACAGACTCGCACGATCAAGGTGAGTACTCTTGCCAAATTGAAGCTGTTCTTGTATGTGTGCGCTCACATTTGCTACCTTAGGTTGGAGCTCATACCCAGAGGAGCACGGGACGTACAGGGGGTGCTTCTCGTGGTTCGACGCTCATATACCAGACTCGGGTGTGAGACAGCATATTCAGGCGAACGTGCATGCGTCCGGCGAGCGTCGACGTCATGTCAATACCTGGGACTGTCGTCCGCCGGATACGAAGTGGACGCGGCATCTATCAGCAGGGAAGGAGCTCCAACTCGTAGCCATTGCGTGGTGTCCAGGATGGGAAAATCACGTATACCAAGGAGAGATACGGATTTTCTCTCGCTTCTGAGCCTTCAATACTGGTGATAGGTTACGTGCATTATCTTGTAGGGAGTGAGTATAGTGTGATTCGTGAAGCGGCGGCAATATTTTTTGCAGGCCATAACAGAGCGTTCGGCAAGCCAATTAATCCTTGAAGTTCGTCGTCGGAGTTCGCCGAGCGGAAGCAAAGGGCGAAAAACCTTCCTAAACGGGAAACAAGAGCAGCCGAATGCGGAAGCTTTCTCACGCTTGGTCCTGAGAAAACCTCATTCCGACTTTCATGTCCGGCCAAAATCCTCCCCCAAAGGCCATATCGTCGCTCGCGAAGCCGGCACCGAGCCAGACGACGAGGCAGGGCGCTCCCAAACTCAAATTTGTCCCAACACTCCCCGCGCGCCGGAAGCCGCAGCCGCAGGATGCGCAGGTGAAGCAGGTGAGATCGGGTGTGGCTGAGAGTCGGTGACGTCGAGCTAACTGGCGTTCAGGAGCCGTCGACGTCGGCGATCCCGGCTGATAATGCTGGAGAGCGCGGTCGAGGACGAGGGAGGGGGAGAGGGCGCGGTCGAGGGGATGGAGGACCGCGTCCGCCGATCGAGATGACCGCATCAGGGCCGTTCGCTATGGGCCCGGCGATGACCTCCGTACGGCGCGCGGCACCGACGGCGACGGTCGTATCCAACAAGCCAATAGGCTCTCTGGGTGCGGGACTTGTGCCCGTGAAGCAGGAACCGACGCCGATCTCGCTAAGCGCGAAGGGCAAGGGCCGAGCGCGCGAGTCGCTCTCGGAGACGCCAGCTCCCTCGGAGGCCTCGAAGAAGGAAGAGGACGACGATCATGAGGTGTACTCGGACCCTGACGAGGGTGTGGAGATTGTCGACATGGACGACGTCAAGACGCTTGATTACATGGCGCCGGACAGCATTAGACGCGAGCGAGAAGCGAAGGCCAAAGTGAAGAAGGAGAAGTTGGAGGAGAAGGGTGCGTCTGATCATAGACTGTGGCGCGAATGTGTACTGACGAGCGGGACCAGAAACCTCCTTGACGCCACCGATCGACGCCTCCAATGCGCTCGACTTGTCCGAATCCGAAGATGAAGAGGAGCTAGAAGACATCGTCGAGGACTTTACCTTCAAGGCAGACGTCGCGAATGGCACGGTACGCATACAGCTCCAGACTGCGCGCAGTCATACTCATTTCGGATCCAGCCAGCCTTCCAAGATCGACTATACTTCTTCCAACTACCACACCCGTTCCCCGTCCTCGTGCAACCTACTCCCATCGATGGGATGGACGTAGATGAAATGTCGGCACCCAATAGCCGGCATGTATCCTTCGCGCCTGATGTCAAGCCCGCTGCCGTACCAGCGTCCGGCGTCACCGTCAAGAAAGAGCCAGGCGTGAAGAAGGAGCCAGCCGACTGCGTCTTGGACGGTACTGAGCGCCTTGACGGTGTCATTGGTACGCTGCTCGTACGACAGTCGGGGCGCATCCAGATGGAACTGGGGAACGGCGCGATTTACGATGTGCGTAATCCTAACTCTACCGAAAAACACAAGTCCAAGACTCATGGTCTCTTAGGTCACGCCCTCCACGCAGCCGTCGTTCCACCAGGCCGCAGTGCATGTTGTGTATCCCGAAGTACCGAAGCCGGCCGCACCCGGCCAAGCTACTGAAGGGACTCCGCCGATCGAGCCGCCAAAGCCCACTGCGCTCACGACGTTGGGACCGGTGACGCGCCATTTCAGCGTCACGCCTTCCATCGACCAGCTGCTCGGCGCCCTGGAGCGGAAGGATCACGAGCAGCAGGGAGCGCTACGGATCAGAGGGCTCCCTGAGGGCGCTGAGGCGGGCATGATCAGGATGGAATGAATCAGGTTACAGCTTACAGGTATTCTTCGGCTAGCTGGTCTCGAACAGGACACCGCTCACGACGCTGCCCGCACCTTCTGCGTCCTGTCCCACACCTACCCTACGTACATAAGTGAGTAGTACCAAAACACGGTCGAGGCGCTTGACCTCCTTCTCAGCAGCACGGGGAACCCCGCTGCGCTCGTCTTCGTGTACGTAAAGTGCATAGTTTGTCACTGTGGGCTCATGATGATCTCAGGGGTCCGCGGTCGAGGTTGCCTCCGCCGGTTCGTCCGCTGGGCGTGACGAAGGCTCCAGAGCGTGCTATACAATCACGTGTGGGTCTGATCTAGTGAATTCTGCCATTGTCCCCCCGCGCTGTTTCCTATCTGGGACGAGCAGCAGGTTTTTCAGACCCGTCTTCGCCAACGGAGCTGCACGTATTTCGGGGCGTGATGCGCGACTACGCCGCGTCGACTCTCCATACAAAAGCACTTCCCCTGGATTCTCCTTTGCTTCCTACCCTTCCCCTCCCCCACCTGTCATCCATCGTGCCCACCGTGCACTCCCCGCATCCTTCCGGATCGTCTCCCTTACCATGCCCTCTACGGTGCACACCCATGCCAAGCCCGAGCTCTATCACGGGCTCCTGCAGACGACATTCCGCGGCGTCGAGCACGACGTGTCGACGCCCGACGCGCCCATACAGCAGTTTCGCGGAATCAAGTTCGCGAGCATCCCCGCGCGCTTCCGCCAGAGCAAGTTACATACCGCGTACCCTGCCGTGACGGATGCGACCGAGTACGGGTAGGCGATCTCGCTTAGCGGGGTTTGCCCTCTGCTCACGTATCCCTGCAGGCCCATCTGTCCTCAGGCGTACAACACCCGCACCTGCGAAGAACGCCTGTTCGGCGTCGATGATGCGGAGTTGCCCTGCCAGAGACTGAAGCAAAAT
This sequence comes from Pleurotus ostreatus/Saccharomyces cerevisiae fusant, assembly GCA_024196135.1. Taxonomy (NCBI): domain Eukaryota; kingdom Fungi; species Pleurotus ostreatus/Saccharomyces cerevisiae fusant. Next base: position 29,304 of record JAMQCK010000194.1, on the reverse strand, counting down.
GAATTCGAATGTCTCAATCTCAACATCACCAGGCCTGCAGGCCTGTCGCGCCATTCGCGCATCCCCGTCATGTTGTGGATCCATGGGTGCGTATTCGCGTCGTCACTGGCGCCTGTCCGATACTCATGAAACCCTTCAGAGGCGGCGACAGAGGCTCTGGCTCGCATTGGATGTACGATGGGGGCAACCTCGTTCGCCGCAGTATCCTGTGTGGCCGCCCTATCATATGTGTCACTATCAAGTACGTACCATCTCACAGCCTTCAGCCTTCTGTCTGACCTGTCTGACCGCGCATACAGCTATCGCCTGGGCCTCTTTGGCTTCGCTGCGAGCCCGCATCTTCGCGAAGAGGCTGCTGTCTCGGGAGAAGCCGGGACAGGGAACTATGGTCAGCAGACATCGAGTTGACTTTCTGTGACAGTCTTGTTTACCGGTGCTTGGTCTAGGCGTGCGGGATCAACGAAGAGCCCTGGAATGGATTCATCGCTACATCAGCGAGTTCGGCGGCGACCCGCGCAATATCACGGTCTTCGGCGCGGGGACGGGGGCGTCAGACATCGTGTACCATTGTCTGTCCTCGGAGCATGCTGCCCGACCGCTGTTCGCTCGGGCGATCATCCAGAGCCCGATCGGCATCGAGCCTAGCCTCCCAGACGTTGCGGCGGCGGGCTGGCGGCTGAACCGCGTGATGGCTGCGATGAAGCTCAGCTGCTACGAGCAGCTCTGTGAGCTCCCTGCAGAGTGCCTGGTTCCGTTTGGGCACGTCCTTCGCGTCGTGGACGACGGGTACTTCCTGGCGCCTGGGTGGCAATCTTGCATCGTCCCACAGGAGGCGCACCACCACCATCACCACCTGGAGACAATCGTATCTTCTTCGCATAGCAAGTCACCGGCTCTGCTGTCCCGGCATAGTTCGCCGATGCCTCATATTCACCTGCCTGCTGACCTTCCGCCCCTGATCATTGGCGACTGCGTCGCGGATGCGGACTTGTGGGCGCTACCCATCTCCCACTGGAACGCGCCCGCGGTCGTGCGTCGCCTCAAGGCTGTCTGCCAATCGCTCAACAAGTCGACATCCCTCATGCGCGCGTACGACTTCGGGACCAACACGTCCGACGAGGAGATAGCCGAGCACCTGCTGGACCTCGTCTGCGACGCCCGCGTAACGTGGCCAACACACACCTTCCACGCCGCCGCGCGACACCAGCGACACGGCCGAGGTGTGTTCCGGTACGTCTTCGACCAGGAGAGCCCGTCCCGCCGCATGGCGCACCACGCCGCCGACCTCATCTACCTCTTCGACAACCTGCCCACGCCCACCGCCGTCTCCCCGCCCGCGCCCGTCTTCGACTTCTGCGACCGCTTCAGCGACGTCGACAGCGACGAGGAGGAGTCGTATAACTCGCCGTTTAGCGACGACGGCGATATGTGGTCGATGACGACCGTCGACGAGTTCAGCTACAGCCGCGTGCGTGACACGATGCAGGAGCGGTGGCTCGCGTTCGCGTACGGCGAGGCGCCCTGGGACGAGAACAAGCTGTTTGTCTTCGGGCCCGAGGGCGAGGCGGGCGAGCGCTCGGTGGGTGTCCTGGACGGCCGGCGACGCACGCGCGTGTTCAAGGAGGTCCTCGCACCCTTGGGCATGGAGCTCGTGCAGAAAATTGCTACCGAGCTCAGTCGGGGCCCTCCGCTGACTGGCCACCGTTATGCTTGATCTGTTCATCTATGTTTATTCTTCGTTCTTTTCTTTGTTCACCTATGCGAACCCCTCTTCATCTTCACTTCTCCTTCATTGTACATATCCTTCATCATTTGATATTCTTTCATCGTACATATGCCCTTCCACCACTTACTTACATACCATTGTCGCTCCCTTCATTCGCCCGAACCTCTTTTCATCGGTTCGGGTGTTGCTTGGTATGCTTCATCCATCCCTTCTCTTGCTTTCATCCCCGCTTTCGATGGGACTTTGTCGCAGGTATAAACGCAGGGCACAAGGTCTCAAAACCATGGCCTACAAAGGTCTCGAAATGGTAACCAATGTTGTATTTATCCCCAGCTTGTATCTCTAGTAGCATACTCGCATCAAGTGTAATCGGTACATAGTAGCATTACAAAGGAATGAACACACGGGAATTGTTGTTGTCTTCGCGGTTGGATTGACGTCCTCGCAGTGGATGCAACCCCTCACAGGATTCAAGTTGTCCTCGCGAGATCGGTTGTCTCGCCCGCCGCCTTCGAGCATTCGCCGACAAGTGATGATCTCCCCTCATCAATTTCGGGGATACAAGCACCGAAATCACCCTCTTGGGGCAGGTCGTGAACACATGTCCAGTCATTTGCTCATAGCCTCACTTGCGTCTCTATATGTTCTCGTACGCTTCACAACCTCAGCCAAGAAATATGCCAAAAGCAACCATGTATTCCGCGGGTAGCTAAGCACGGCCGTGGCAGCGCACCACCAGTGGCACGCACGCCACAATATATAATCTAAACCACATCCCTACTATAAGCACCGCATGAGGACCGAAGATAAGTTAAAGATGGCGTGGTGGGCACGGCTCGAAGTAGCGGTCTCCGGTGGCGAAAGTGATCACGTCTCCGACGTAGCCAGTCATGGCCCTGAGAGGTCGACAATGGTCACTTAGAACGAGCCACGGCGCGTGTGCGCGAGCCGGTTGTGGTGGTGCCCGCGGTGCGGCACGACGATGTTCGCGTTGCCGGCCGGCGCGGAGGCGGAGGGCGCAGCGGACTCCGCGCTCGAGGAAGCAAGAGCGCTGGCGCTAGCAGCGGCACCCATGGGCGCGCCGGAAACGTAGGTGACGGGGTTGTTGCCGGGGAGCGTGGCGAGGTTGCCGGTCACTGGAGGAACAAAAGCGTCAGCGGACTGCTTGCGAGGCAGATGGGGTATTCGAGGGGAACGGGGTATACCAAGGGAAACAGGGTATATGAGGGAAACGGGTAGAGAAGCGTACCCTGCTCATCGAAGTGCGAGTCGATCTTGCAGTTGTTGGCATCCTCGTTCTTGGTGACGACTCCCTTGTCGTAGCAGCAGTCGATACCACCGTACGCCTGGGAAGTGCACTGACCGCACTGGTCCATGAGGTTCTGCAGCTTGTCGTCCTCCCAGCCGTTGATGAAGTCTGCGAAATAGTCAACTTCAATGCGCTGCATTGCTCTCACGGATCATAAACGTACCAGCGTGGTATCCGAACCCAGTAGGGTCACCGTTGGCAAAGCTAGGATCGCAGCGTCAGACTTGCAGCCTTCCCTAGACCAACGAGGAGAAAACGTACACGAAAGGCTGCGTCGTGTTCATCGCCTCGCCCCACTTGCTCGCCCAGTCGCCGGACGCCCAGTACACCTCGATAAAAATGCGCGGGAGCGTAACCGGGAATGCGGGGTCATCGCAAGTGCCCGAGTCGGGGCCGCCCGACGGGAACGCGACGTGCGACTTGTGGTCATCCGAGTCGGTGTTCTGTATGTTTTGTGAGCGACGTGAAGTTGGCATTGACGTGTACCTGAGCGCTCAAGAGAGCTATGCAGGCGCGAGCGTACCTTGCCGTCCCAGCACATCGGGAAGTTCTGTCAATGGGTATCAGCGAGGTGGGAAGGTGAGTGAATGGCAAGGGAGGGGTACACACGATCTGAGCGCGGATACCCGAGGGGCAGTTGACGCTGGGGAGCCAGTTGTAGGTCACTGACGTGCCCTCGAAGTCGAGGCAGTTGAAGGAGACGGCCTTCTGAGCCTTGCTCGACTCGTCCCACGTGCGCAACATAGGGTCACCTGTTTTGCGGTGAGGAGCATTTCTTCGAATATGATCGTCATCTACGAACCAGAGACCATGCGGAACTGCGACACGGTCAGCGAGGGCAGAAGGTCAAGAGGTGGACACCGTCACGTACGTTGTCAGGGAAGGCAGTCGCGGAGCCCGCCTCGTCGCCGAAGAGGTAGTCTGCTAATTTCAGTCGTGCCGTATGAGATTGCTTGACGGACGCTTACAGCTGCGGTGGAGTCAGTGGAGGAAGCTGCAGATACGCTGATAGGGCGACGTACGTGACAGCACCACCGGTGAGACTGCTGAACGTCCCGTTCGCCCACCTATCGTACAATCAGCAACCCGTGAGGAAGTATGATAGCCAAACGACTGACTGGAAGTACAGGTGCTGCACAAAAAAATTAGCAACGATTTCCGACGATACGAGGAGTGCACGCACGGGGAACCAGTAGTTAGACTTGTCCTCCTTGATCTGCGCGGAGGTGCACTCGCTCTGCTGCAGGTACGAGGTATTCGTGATCAGGTCGAAGTTGCTTCCACCGATGACTAGACAAGCACCCATTGTCAGCCCGAATTACGCTGCAATGCGGGAACGGTCAACGCACCCGAGTGGACATGCGACGACTGAATGCCGGGCTCGACAACCTGCGCGGGTGCCTCAGTCAAGGCGCTGCGGCCGGCAGCGTGCGCATCAGTAACGTACGGGGTCAGCGCGCTCGGTGACGATGAAGTCTGGCGGGCGCGTCAGTCTGCGAGCGATGGCGTCGAAAAGAGGTTTCTCGCTCACCCAGTCCCTGCAAGAAGAAGGCACTCGCGCCCGGCGCGAGGGCCGAGAGCGCAGTGGCTAGCAGCGCAGACTGAGCAATGCGAGACATGGCGAATAACGAGGGGGCGGTAAGAAGCGAGTGACGAAGACGGGACGGCGATGAACACGCCCGAGATAAAGAGGGAGGAGGGAGAGGGGAGAAAGGAAAGTACGTATGCGGCGCGCTTGGAGGTACGGCGTACCTTATATACGTCGATCGCGCGTGTATTGATACGATACCGAGGTCAACTCGGCATGTTGTGAAATTGCGGGGCCTTCACGACCGATCTTCGATGGTCAGGAACACGGAGGGGACAGCGGCCATTTTACCGGAGGAGGCATATCCGCGCGGCTGTTATAATTGAGTCCTGCTGCGCTGGAATATTGAACTTCAGAACCCTTCCTGGGCGCCGGATTTTTAGCGGCCTTCAGCGTACCTTCAGCCTCAATCGATTTCATTCTTCTGCAAAAAGACTCGGCGTATCTAGTATACCGTGACGTGAAGGACCCACCTCAAGGTCGTAGACCGTGGACGCTCGGTCAAGGAACGCCCGGACGTGTAGGCACTCGGAGTACCCTTCCCCCTCCCCTTCCTTTGAAACCCTTCCAGCGCCTTGATCCCCACAATGATAAGCCGAGCCGAGTCGTCAAGTTTCAGCGTTTGGCTTGGGTGTTGTGAAGAGCGAATCAGGAGCGCGGGTTGCAGCACGTGGCGTGACAGAAATTACCGGATTCAAACGCAAAGCCTTCCTAATGGGGAAGAAGAGATTATCGTTCTCACTTCTACCTGCAGATATCAAGAGATTCTAAGAGGCCATAATGCAGAGAAAAGCTCTTGTACTTCTTGCAAAGCAGGCAGCTCGACGATGACCGCCGCGTCCGTGACAAAGCAGGCCCGCCGACACTGGGCGCATCAAATGCGGCCGTCGCCCCCTGGACAGCGCGCGCGACGTGCCATTCAATCGAGGAAACTCGAGGATTGGCGACGCCGCGTCCGCAGCTCCTTATCAGGTCCGCACTCCCAGAGGGAGCCAGCTCGTTCTCGTGCATCCGCCCGTGATTGTGGCGATAGGCGGTTGAATGGAAAGGGATGCAGCCTCGATAGACCATGTCGCTTGGTCGATGGTATGTCGACGTGATGGAAAAGCCCACTTTCAGGCTGTGACAATCTGGAGCATACGGACAGCTGGGAGCTTTGGAAGCAGGCACAGAGACTGGTTGCGTGGGATCCGAGAACATGAAAGTGGAGGAGAACGCACGGATATCGGGCCGGAGTTGGGCGCCTATTCTCCAGACTTGCTCTTGACGATCACGGCTTCGCCGCCTCTGCGATTACGACTATCATAGGTAGATTGGCAACTTAAATGTAGATTGCCTGTTTGCCTTTGACTTAGGTGATTACATTTCGATCTTTCTTCATGAGTCCTTCTGTTCTTCGCACCCTTCACGCCCTCGGGTTCCCCTCGTAAGGGCGCAAATCCTGGAGGTACTTCAACAGCCGCCCATTACCCCACACCGAAACGGCCTTCCATAAGTCGCTGTCCTCTCCCAGCGTCACCCTGAACCACTGCAAGAACCCCGCCACAATGAAGTCCGCGAAGCTGGGCTTGTCACCCAAGATGAACGGACCACCCTCATCCAGCCGCTTCGCAAACGCCTCGAACGCCTGCCGCAGCTGCTCGAGCGTCGCCTTGCGGTCATCTCCCTGCGGAACGAGGTCCTCGAGCTTGCCACCAAACATCTTCTCGCGCGTCGTGCGGAAGTACGGCTTGCTCACGTCGTTCAGGATGTTGACGACAGGCGGAATGACGAGCGGGCGGAGGGCGGGGCCGCCCTTCTGGATCAGCTCCGCGAAGACGGCGTCCTGCTTCTCCTCTGTACCGGGTGGGAAGAGCTTGGGCGTGTCCGGGTACGCCTCGTCGAGGTACCTAGCGATCTTGGGCCCGTCGCTGACGACCTTGCCAGTGTTAGGGTCCTGGATGACAGGGAACGTGTAGAGGGGTTTGTCGTCGCGCGTGCCAGTGGGCTCTGCGCCGATCTCCTTGCACTTGGCCTCGATGTCGGGGTACTCGATCCATTCAGTGCGGAAGGGGAGGCCCTTGTAGTTGAGGGCATACCTATCATTCAATACAGTGTAAGATGGCGCGATCACCGAAGGGATGAGGACACGCTATTCACCGGATCTTCCACGTATTCGGCGACCAGCAGCCCACCTTGTCGGAGGCGATGTCGTAGAATATTATCGGGGCCATCGCGCGGTTTGTTTCTTGGGCGAAGAGACTGGCTGCTCCCAACCACTGATGCTGGACTTTATATCCACGTCGTCGCCAAGGAACCCGTAGTCAGCCGCCTCCATGCGCTCCTCATGACTCGTCCTTCCCCCCTTTCCCGGCTGATCTGCCAGCGCGGCGAAGTCGGAGTTCTCGATGAGCTCCCTTGATGCCCGAAGAGGATATTCGGCACCTTCGGCCCGGGTACGCGCGCTTGTCAACGTGCGGCTGCGGGTGCTTGCCCTCAGATATTCATTTTCTGGTTCCCCCGTTACTTTTTGTATGTCTTATGTCTTCCGTGACCTCGCCCGTTGTTGGTGCAATGACTGCCTCGCTAAGTCTCTTCACGGGCTTTACACCCTTCGCACGATCTGCATCACGTCTCGCATCGCCCCGAGGCCTTGAGGCCGCAGCGCTTGCCTCCGGCCACCACAACAACCATCCGGAATGATTATTGGTGCGTACTAGGGCTTGCCTATGCAGAAAGATTAGCTTGCTGACCTTTCGTATCATCTGTTCCTCAACTTTCATGCTTTCTACCACTGCAGGTTCTTCCCAGATACCCCCAGCGATGCCTCAACGAATGTCCCCTAGACTGTCAAGTGACTCTGCATCTACAACAAGCTCTTTTACGGAGTCAACTGAGCTTCCCGAGTGCGTTGTGTATTTGCTTCTTTCTCTTTCAGCTCACATAATACTCCCTAGTTATGCATCGATGGAAGGAGCGAGCTATCCCCCACAGTACGCACCGTCTTCCTCGATCCGCACCGCTTCCCTTGTCCCTTACCCACCTCACACTCCCGTCTTCTTACTTCTAACACACAACATCCAGCTACCAATCCTACCCACGCCCATCCGTCCCCGTCATCTACTCCTTTTCCGAATGGGAGCCCTCAACAAATACCATGTACCTCAACCCGCCCGGGTCCGAGGACCCCTTCGCCTCCGACGCCCCCGCACCACTCTACAAAATCACCGTCTCCATCAATCTCGACCCTATGCTGCCCATTTCGTACACTACCCGCCTGCACCGGTACGGCGCGCCCGGGCCTCCCATAGGCTCGTTCGAGTAGGTGACGCTTCTCGCGAGGGGCCGAGGTGCGAATAGGGCTGACTTTGGGTATCTGTGCAGGGTATCGCTGGCGCAGAAGAGAAGGATTGTGACGTTCGGGGATGCATCTGCAAGGTTGGATAATGTGCTGGAGAGCATGGGGGCGGTGTGTGGTTCGCGTAGACGGTTACGCGGAAAGGGTGCTGACGTCGTGCTCTACAGCAACGATGGCAGTGGACGATAAGAGGAGTAAGGCTAAGATGGGACTGTCGCACGAGATTAGACGATGGGTCACCGATGTGCTATGTGCGTGCTTCTATCTTCAGGATCCCATGTCTGCGCCTCGGTAACCCCCTCATCCCTTACTGATGCGTCTCCTTGCACCTCGGTACCGACACCTGCACTTACAACATACTGACTGTCTACCCAGTGTCACATCTCTCATCCACCGAACCACGATGTGCAGCTGGCATCCTTCGTCCCACCACCATCTCTTGAGTCGCCACCACTTCCCCTGGCGACGCTCACGGTGTTCCCGGACGGTCACCAATATCTGGATCATATAGTGTTATCGGCGCTAGTGGTGGTGAGGCAGATGACGGCAGGGTTGTGAACGTCTGGCGGGCGCTAGATGCTCCTCTCTCGTGGAATATCTGATCGTGCACAACGTCAGAGCACTGTATAATGTGCATACTTAGTTGATATACTGTCTGCCTCGATATAGAGGGCTGATTAGGGTGCTACAGCCAGACGGGTGCGGAGGTCAGATGGCGATACCTCCGTTCCGTGCTTCGATCGATGGGTGTTCTCCGAGACTTCTCGACTTCTTTCTCGCTCTCGGGCACATTCCGGCTTCCATTGCCCCTGGCATACTCAGACATCACCGCCTATGTCATTCGCAGCGCATGCGATGCCAAGTGAGATGAACGCGGTTGCAGAGCAAGCGTGTACCCCTCAGAAACCACAGAACCTGTTCTTTGTGGGTCCGAAGTTCAACAGCCACGTGACTCAGGGTCCGGGAGGCGGCTAATATATCCAATTGGCTTGTCCTGAACTTCCGTCATTGCACACGAATCCCCCGCAGCCCCCGCGTCTTCTGGGGCATCTTATCGCGCTGTTTCGCTAGCAAGAGCAACACACAAAACGACGATGGCGAAGCGCAAATCGCCAACCCCGCAGGAGCTGTACCAGGCGCGGAAGGAGCGCGAAGAGCAGGAACGGACGGCGCTTCTGCCCCCCGGACTGATAAATCATGGGAACACCTGCTTCATGAATTCAGTCCTCCAAGGAGTGCGTCGGCAAAGATAGATCGTCGAAGCCCTCATAAGACTGACTGACATGCATTGCTTGCAGCTGATCGCCACCCGCCTACTCTCCGACCTCGCGCAGTTTACCCCAATTTCCCCAGCGGTGCAGCGGCATTCGCGGATACGGCTGCTATCACAGCGATCTCCCGAACTCACGAACGCGCACAGTCAGGCGGGCGAGTACGAGCGCGAATGGGTCGACATGATGCCGATCGGCGACGTGTTCATCGACACGATGTACAAGGCTTGGGATAACCAGAAGAACCTCAAGAGGGAGAACATGAGTCCAAAGTACGTGGCAGTATCGTACCACAACGTGCATCTACTGACAAGATACGTAGATCTCTCCTTCATGCGGTGGGCAAGAAATACGATCAGTACTTGGACTTCGCACAACAGGACGCTCATGAGTTCCTCCGTATCCTCTTGGACGCGATGCGCATGGAGGAGTTTGACGTATGTGACGCGCCTCTCGGTGAATCCGGCGACTAACTGCCCTTAGGTCATCAAAGCGCGCCAACCACCGCCGGCCAACGCCCACAAGAAGCGCAAGCGACGACGAACCGAGTTAGGCGTCACACCCACTACCCCACAAGAGGAAGACGACACCAAGCTAGTCTCCTTCACCGACATGATCTTCGCCGGCCGTCTCACCAGCGTGCTGGTCTGCCAGAAGTGCAAGCACGTCTCGCAGACGTACGAGGACTTCAACGATCTCAGCCTCAGCATCAAGCCCGATGACGCGGGCAAGGGCCGCAAGCGCAGCAGGTTCAAGAGCTTTGCGAAGCGCCTGACCGCGGGGACATCGAACTGGAACGTCGCGTCGCGCTCGGCGTCGACGCCCCCGGCCCCTCGAGAGCGGGCGGCTACGATTGACGGGCCGGAGGATGGGGATCCGCCGCCGACGAGCCAGGACGACCGGCGGCGAAGCTTGGATCTCGTTACTGACCCCGGGTCGTCGGACGAGAACACGGAGGGCGACGCCAAGAAAGATGCCGCCAAGGCCGACGACAAGGAGAAACCCACATCGGAGAAGGACAAGCACACCTCTGAGAAGGACAGACACACTTCGGAGAAGGACAAGCATACATCAGAGAAGGACAAACATTCTGCTACTTCAGCTGCCTCGGTTGAAGGGGAGGAGAAGCGGGCGTCCGTAGACGGTGACCACCATGTCGAGTTCTCTGGGAGCAAGGATGGCGATGGCGACGAACGGAAGCGCAAGGACAAGAGCGCAGACGGCTGGGTGAAGCTCGGGCGCCGTATCAGCGTCTCCATGGGCCTCGCACGCTCGTCGAAGGAGAAGGAGCGCAGGAGTCGTTCTCGTCAGAGCCGTGAGCTCGTCAACAGCAGCTCAATCCCCGAGGGCCAGCTCCCGCCCGCGAACAACAGCAACTCCTCCTCAGACAGCCTAACGAGCGCGGGCGCGTCCGACGCGCCGGCGCCACTGAACGTGTTCCGCGCTCGCGTCACCTCCTGGTCATCTAGCCGCCCCGGATCCGCCGCCGGCTCGCCACGCCGACCTTCCTTTACCCCCGCCTCGCCATCTGTGCCATCCACAATGCCTCCATCGGTGCATCCGACGCCGAGCGTATCCCCAAGCCGTACCGGCACTCCATCGCTGAACCACCATACGCGGCACAAGTCGCCGAAGCCGCCAGAACTACCGCCCGCGGAGGCCGAGTTTCTGCGTCGTGTGCTGCCGGGGGAGCATGGGGGACTACTTGGGCACCACCATCCCGGACCGGGGGCATCGACGGCTCAGAGGCCGAGCATGTGGGCGAAGCTGGGGCACTTCCCGAACGTGGAGGAGTGTCTAAGAGCTTTCACGGCGGTGGAGGTACTTGACGGGGAGAACATGGTGGGCTGCAGGCGGTGTTGGAAGATTGCGAACGGTGTGTACAAACAGCCGAAGACCGGGGAGGAACCGCAGGAGGGGGAGGACGCGGACGACACGGACAGCGCGGAGGGGGCGAGCCCGACCGCACCGGACGATGCGATGCGAGATCTCGCGGAGACGCTGCGCTCGCAATCCTCGCCGGTGTTCACGCCGTTGGATGAGGATGGGTCGATGACGTCGATATCGAGTCGTGCGGCGGCCTCTGCGCCGGACTCAGCGGTGGACCTCAGCGAAATTGAGGAGCAACCGCTCTCGCGCGACAAGCCGTTACCATCCGTCCCGACAATATCGATGACCGCGGCCGAGGGCGACGAAGGCGACAAGCGCGCACCCGTTGATGGCACGTACCCCGGCAGCCCTCCACCCGAGTCGCGCGACTCGCTGACGATCCCGCGCCGCCAGCAGCGACCGCGGACGGACGCGGACGGTGCATCGGGTGACGAGAGCGACGGGTCTGCGCACTCTTCAGTGTACTCGGGCGACACCGACGACTCCATACAGCCGCATCCGTCCAACGCTGCCGCGAAGAAGAAGAAGCCGAAGCCTACGGTGCTACGGCCGGCATACAAGCGCTACCTCATTGCAGCTCCGCCGCCGGTGCTGGTCATTCACCTGAAGCGCTTCCAGCAGATCAGCAAGACGAGTTTCGTGAGCTTCTCGAGCGGGTTCAAGAAGTTGGAGGACTACGTCGCGTTCCCGGAGTGGCTGGACCTGAAGCCGTATCTGGCACCGACGAAGGAGGAGTGCGCAATGGGGAAGAAGGCGAGTGCGGAGCACGCGAGGAAGAGCGAGCCGTGTATGTACCGCTTGTACGCGGTCGTCGTGCATATCGGGAGCATGGTGAGTCTGGCGTATTGCGGGATACGAGGCCGTACTGACGAAATGCTTTAGCTCGGCGGTCACTACATCGCGTACACAGCGCTCCCTCCGCGCGAGGACGAGCCGATGCAGGAGACCGAGGACGGCAAGAAGGTCCCGCCGAAGCGCCAGTGGGCGTACATCAGCGACACCTTCGTGCGGCTCACCACGATCGAGGAGGTGCTCAAGGCGAAGGCGTACATCTGCATGTACGAGCGGGTATAGCATCGTCGTGTCGCCCTCATCTCGCCCCCACCACGTCGGTTTCACATTCATCTAAGTTATACCTTGCGTTTTCACGGCCCACTGGACTCGACGCCGCATGCATGGCTCGCAGATGCACATATACAACACAATACGCACAATACGCACTGGACTCGTTCGCACAATGTAGGTTTTGCTGCTGGCTGGCAAAGGACGCGCTCGAAGTTGTACACCCTAGCACCACATAGATAGTGTACCGTTGTTTATTTGATATCGATATTAAACTAGAGTTTGGTGTACACGTCTACGGGACGGCGGAAGCCTGTGAGGGCCGGCGAGGTGTGAGCGAAAACGATCAGGGTGGCAGAGGTCAGGTACGCACCGCCTGAACCAGCTGCACCGTAGTGCTGCGCTGGGCCAAAACCGATGTCGCGCAGGAGAGCCTTGAAGTCATCAGGGCGTAGCTTGAGGTTCTGGCCCGTTTCTTTGAGGCGCTGAAGGTGGTGTGAGCGGAGGTCGTCCCATGTATAGCTGGCGGATCACCTTATCCATCCGCTTCGCTTTGTGGTACGAGTCCCATGGTTGGGGTTCGAGAACGAAGGAACCGCCGGGATGTAGGACCGAGTGAACTTTGCGGAAGAAGGCGAGCAAGCCGTCGTCACCTCCGTTCAGGTGTATCCACTTGGAGACAGACAATCTGCGAAGCGTCAGCTCGCAAACACAAAACATGACGATCTAGCAAAGGAGAACAGCGCATACGCAAGAACAACATCGTATCCCTCTTCGTCCTCGGGTATGGATTCTGTGGTCCAATCGGCGGTGCGGAATGAGACATTGTGAGGGAAAGCTGTCTTCCCGCGCAGTTCGGAGGGCGGAACGGGTATAGGGCCAAACAAGTGCTCGCAAGAAGCGGGGAAATAGTCCGCTTCGGGCAGCGCAGGGTGACCGCGTTTGCGCTTCCCTAGCGCGTCGCCAGAAGGAGAGTCCTCTTCTGGTGCCTGCAGAGACCAAACAGTCCGTCTGTGCCTCCAAGCTGCGCGAACTAGCGTGTCGTCAATGTCTACGCCGACAGCGCGAGAGGCTTGGTGTTTCTGGGCTGGTTTGCTTGTCAGTGAAGGCTCACATCAAGTTCACAGAGTGCATCATACCTATTTCACAGGTGACCCAGCCCTCGTTACATCCTACATCAAGGACGATAGCGTCTTTGAAGAGGCTGGGAGGCAATAAGGCCAGCCGAGGGTCATCGCGCGCTGGACGCTTCAGATAGTATCTACCTTGTTTCGGTCAGCTTCGGAGCAGTATCCTTGCACAGCTTTGGAGCAGTGTCCCTGCACCTTTACGCACCCGTGGTAATTTCCGTGGATGGGAGTCTGCGTCGTTGACATTGTCAAGGCGCTCGTGGTGGTTGGCCGTTACGTTTCTTTGCGTGACATCCGCGTTACGATCTTGGTTCCCACGGTTGAACTTTGCCAAACGCCAGGTCAGACAAGTACCAAAGATAGGACACAGCTCAATGCATGGCTGAATCCCGATTGGTAGGACAGGCTGCGGTGGTTGTGACTCGCTCTGACGAATACTTCTTGACCTCGTCTACCACCTGCACGAGCAAGGACTGACGATGGCTTCTCCGATAATCTTCTACAGCATCCCTTCTCAGAAGGGCTGCTGGTCTCTGCATACGCTGAAGATTCGGTAAATGCCGATTCATCCATTCATACACAACTAACCACAAAGTCACACTTCAAATCTACAGGTACGCACTCAACTACAAAGGCCTTCCCTTCCGCACCGAATGGGTCGAATACCCCGATATCGAGAAGAAGTGCAAGGAAATCGGCGCCGAGCCCACCGACACGAAGGAGGACGGCATCCCGCTCTACACCCTACCCGTCATCTCCGACCCATCGACGGGCAAGGTCATCAGCGACGGGCCCAAGATCGCCAAATACCTCGACGAGGCGTACCCGGATACGCCCAAGCTCTGGCCCGAGGGTACAGAGGCGACGCAGAAGGAAGCCATGGCCCAGCTCTTCGGGAAAGCCGCCCCCGCGCTGCGCCCGATGGTCGTCCCCTGCGTCGTGCACATCCTCGGCGAGGGGAGCAAGCCGTACTTCCGCGCGACCCGGGAGAAGGCGCTCGGCTGCACGCTCGAGGAGAAGATACCAAAGGGGGAGGACCGGAAGGTCAGGCTGGAGCAGGGGAGGGAGGCGTTCGAGGCGTTCTTGGGGAGGTTTAAGGATGAGAGTGGGAAGGAGACGCCGTTTTTGTTGGGTGAGAGCCCGTGCTTTGCGGATTTTTCGGTGGCGGGGTTCTTGCAGTGGATCAGGTTGACGCTAGGGGATGAGAGTGATGTGTGGAAGGCGATTGAAGGGTGGAGTGATGGGAGGGTGTTGAAATACCTTGAGGATCTGCGCAAGTATGAGGGGGATCCGAGGGCCTAAGGAGGAGAATATGTATGGAGGTTGTACCAACAGAAATACTGTATGTATCATCACGTTCACAAAAGCAGGCTCTCAGGTACTCACCGTTGCTTTGAAGGAACGTCGGATGAATTGCTAGTCTTGCTAGTTAGGGGCACACTACGACGAGTAAGCGCCCATCGTCATACCGGGCGCTTTGCCGCTTGCCTTCAATTCAACCAACAGCATCGTCATGGGCTGCGCGGTCAGATTTAGACTGGCAGGCGCGAGTCCGAGTCATATCTCATACATGTGTGCGGCTGTAAAAGGCCTGCGAGGTGGGCAGTAGATCCCCAAAAACACTGATTCCTCACCTTAACGCACGAAAGCCTCACCAACGACTCCCTGAACCTCCCCGACAGAACTATGGCTCCCATTGTATTCTATGACCTAGCCTCCAAGGTCGGACCTTGGTCGCCAACGACGTGGAGGATCCGGTGAGGAGACACCCCACTTCAGGCTGGCCATAAAGGCCACCCCTGCTCACACTCCATCTTCAGCTACGCCCTTAACTTCAAAGGCCTCCCCTTCTATACTGAATGGGTCGAGTACCCCGACATCGAGGCCAAATGCAAGGAAATAGGCGCCGAGCCCACCGGCACGCGCGACGGCAAGCCCCTCTACACTGTCCCCGTCATTCACGACCCATCCACCGGGCGCGTCGTCAGCGATGGTCCCAAAATCGCGAAGTACCTCGACGAGACGTGCCCAGAAACGCCGAAGCTCTTTCCCCCGTGCACAGAGGCCAAACAGACGGAAGTCCTCACGCAGCTCATCCAGGCCGCGGGGCCCTCCATGCGGCCCCTCGTCGTGCCGCGTACGTTCGATATCCTGAACGACGTCGCCAAGCCGTACTTCCGCGAGACGCGGGAGAGGATGTTCGGCTGTAAGCTGGAGGAGATTGTGGCGAAGGGGGAGGCGAGGGAGGCGAGTCTGGAGAAGCTGCGCGGGGCGTTCGAGGTGTTTGTAGGGAGGTTGGATGAGAGTGGGAGGAAGACGCCTTACCTGCTCGGGGAGACGCCGTGCTATGCAGACTTCGTCGTTGGAGCGAATTTGCAGTGGCTGAAGGCGTTGTTGGGCGAGGAGAGCGATCTGTGGAGGATGACCGCGAGCGTGGCGGATGGGAGGCTGATGAAGTATCTCGAGGATTTGCGCCAGTACGAGGGAGACTGGAGGGCTTGAACTCTTGAAGGACAATAGGAAAATACCTCGCCGTCACTGTGAAGACATTCAGGGGTCTCGAGTCCTCGAGCTCGCTCGCGGCTGGTCTGCTCGAGCGAGAGTTGAATCCGGCTCTCCTGGGAATGGATGCACGTACTTCTCGTGTACTCTACGTGCCTGCAGCTGTGGATGGTACGATTCACGGGAGTCGCGTCTACTCCAGAGACCTCAGACCATTTATTGGGCTGTGTACCGCGCCATGATAATGCACGTGAGGGTTCAACTGCTTTATTCGGCTAATTCAAGGGGGGTGCGCTTTTTGTGGCGTCGCTGTTCACGCAGGGCTAGCATCTCAGAGTTGGCGCCTCTAGAACTGCCCATCTTGTACCTCTCCTGGATATTAACCCTCTCTCCTCTGCTCGTCACTGAATTTACTCAGAGCCCTTCGTCGGGCCAAAATACTGTTCGGACCTCGGCCCGAGACTAAAAATCAATTATTGATTGGGGGCCCTCGGCGCGTCGGCTGACTGCGAAAGTGGCCTGATCCTTGGGCGTTTAATTGAGGACGTTCCACGCTTGCTCTCTGCCGCCATCTCGCTCTCTCCGTCCGCTCCTTATCTAGCGTGATGGATCCTAATCAGCCAGAGAGCTCTGGGTCGCCCCACGCCAGCGAGCCCAGCTTTTCCCCCGACGATATCATGGACTTTCGCCTTGACCCCTCCGACCCCCTCAGCTACCTCCTCGACCACAGCGGACGCGAAGATTCTTCTGCAGAGGGTTCCTACAGTGGCTCCAACTCGAACGTGAGCGACTCGCCGCAGCACTGGTCCGACATCTCCAGCATGCTTCCGCCACCACCGGGCTTGGAGACGGGGGAAGGACAGGTCGACAAGTTCTACGACGCGGACATGAACATGGATCTCGAGAACTTCTCTCTTGCCAATCTCCTGGACATGAACTTCGACCCCTCAACCATGTCGGTCGACCCGAGTTCCCTACACTTCAATCCTGCTGCGCCCTGCCCTGCGCCACCCAGCGTAGTGGACGCTTCCCCCTTCTCATTCTCCTTCCAGCCCCATAGCACTCCCGTAGAGTCGAGTACTCCGGAGTCAGCACAACAGAGCGTCGACTCCTCTCCGTCTTCCTCGGGCGCCTCCCTCTCCCCTGTGATCGAGTCGCAGATGGTGTATCCCTCCAACAACGCGAACCTCCCTACTCCCCCTGCCCTCATGCCCCAGCCTCCTCCGCCTCAGCACCATAGCGACGACCCCAATATTGCGATGGCGCAGCGCGTTCTGCAGGCTGCCGGCGTCATGCACGCCGTTCCGATGTCTGCGCAGTATAACCATCGTGAGCAGTATGCACCGCGATCCTAGTCTCCTGACCTAATACATTTGCTAGCTTCTCAGCAACCCGGTGCACAGACACCTCCAATTGCTCGCCTGACAGCTCATCCTCCTCCCTCCGTCGGCTGCTCATCCGCTTCGTCAACTCCCCCACCGCAGACGCCGCCCGCTTCAGGCGTGCAGGCCGGTCCAGCTCCTTCTGGACGGACCAAGACCTCGCACACGACCATCGAGCGCCGCTATCGCACCAACCTCAACGCGCGCATTCTGTCGCTGCGCAATGCTGTCCCCGCCCTGCGCTTCCTCGAGGACCGCGAGCCGCGGAAGCCTTCGATGACTACCCCGGTGAACGATGTGCCGAACACGAACCCGGTCATCCTCGATGAGAAGGGTCTCGCGGACGGTGTCAAGCCGCCGAGGAAGCTCTCGAAGGCGAATGTCCTTCTCAAAGCGACGGAGTACATCCTCGTACTCAAGCGCCGCGAGAAGCGCTTGTCGCGTGCACAGGATTCGCTGAAGGCCCTTCTCGGCGGACTCGTCGGCGGCCAGGTGCTCGTCGAGGAATGGGAGCGCGAGTGGCGCCGCATGTGGGGCGACATCCTCGACGACCCGAGCGAGGGCATCTACTCCGAGGCATCCCTCATCGGCCTCGGCATGGCTGAGGACGACGAGGACGAGGACAGCGGCGACGAGGAGGCCGGCGGGAAGCGCAAGCGCGCCCGCGTCGAGGCCGCCCCCCGCGCGCGCAAGGAGAAGGCCGCCGCCTCCGCGCAGCCGCAGAGCACCATCGTCGTCAACGCGGACGGCAGCACGAGCGTCGTCGTTCCCGAGAAGCGCAAGCGCGGCCGCCCGCGCAAGAACCCGCTCCCGCCGCAGGTCGTCGAGGCGCAGACCGCGCCGCTGAAGACGGAGCCGGCGCCGACGCCAAGGGCGAGCGGGACGCAGCAGTTCTTGTTCGCGACGTTCGCGCTGTTCTCGTTCTTCAACAACGGCCCGCTGGCGAACTACACGATGCCGAAGCAGCAGCATGCGCATAGCGGGGTGGTGCTTACTGCGCATCCGCTTTCTGCCACTGATGTGCCGACACCGACGCCGACGTGGGTGCCGTCCACGCATGAGATGGTGCAGTACTTCCACTTGCTGGTCTCTGTACTCGTCTTCGTGTCGTTCTTCTGGCCTGCGATCTCGGCCTTCTTTGGCCGCAAGGCGTCGGTGGTGGCACAGGGCGGCGACAAGCAGGTCCTATCTGCCGCGCTTGAGCAGTCGCAGCGGGGCAAGGAGGACGAGGCGCAGAACATCCGTGATGCGCTCGCGGGTGCGTCGGCGAAGGGCCTTTGGGACCTGCTGACTGGCTGGCTGCCGGGGCACGGGTACGACCACGCGAAGCACAAGAAGAGCGGCAAGTTCGAGCAGCTTGGATTGGAGCAGCGCGCCTGGGTGCGCTTGGGCGAATTGGAGGTTCTTCGTGGTTAGTAGTCTTTTCCGCACATCAACCTTTTGGTTGCTGACACGGACTTCAGGCGAGACGAACGTCTTCACGCGACTATCGACCTACGTGCACATGCGCCTCCACCTCTCCTGGTTTACCGCCACCGCCGCCGACCTTTCGACTCTCGCCCTCATCCTCTACCCCATCGGCCGCACCATGGCTCGCCGGACGTGGCGCGCGGCGCTCAAGTCACAGACCGACATGCCTGACCGCGCCGCCGGCCGCCGCCGCATGAGTGTCAGCGGCAACGCCATTGACGTCCAGGTTCGCGCGCACGAGCGCCTCGTCCTCGAGACGCTCGACGTCGACACCGCCTACGAGAAGATCGCATGCGCCGGCGCCGGCCACAGCCGCCTCGCGCCCATCGGCGTCCTCGCCAGCATCCTCGCCAAGGAGCGCGTCAAGGCGCACCTCGCCGCCGCGTTCGTGCGCGCGGTGCTCGGGCCCGACGACGCCGAAGAGGACGACACGCACGAGCTGCGGCGTACGGTCGACGCGTGCCGCAGCCTCGGCGGCGAGATGCGCGCGCTGGGCGACCTGCTCGAGCGCGTGGTCGAGGGCGACGGGGAGGGCGTGTGCGAGGAGAGCCTGCGGTGGACGGGGGGCGGGGCGGGCGCGGGGGATGTGGAGAAGGACATCCGCACGTTCTTGTCCGCCATTGCGCGCTACCGCCGGATCGCCGCGCTGGGCACGGCGGCGCGGTCGGATGAGTACGAGCTGCGGAAGGCGCTTGGGGATGTCGTCTTTGATGCTGCCATCGAGACGAGCCCGCGACTCGAGGAGGCGCGCGATCAGGTGGTGGAGATGCTGTGGAAGCAGCGGGCGAATGGGGGGAGGAGGGTGCGTTATGCGCAGGCTTGATCTACTCTATGCACAGGCATGATTGTCGATTATCTATCGCTGGGATTCTTGGCCTGCTCTCGTTATTTGACTTTGGCTTGCTTTCGCTTTTCACCTACAATACTAATGCCTTTGGTTAAATATGAAGAATACATTGTATGCTCGACCTTATACCTCAATCAATGAGCTTTACTTGGCACCACCATGGCCGATCTGCTTGCGCTTGCCAAACAAAGCCTTCCAAATGGGGACAACAAAGACCAACTGGCCCTTGTAGACCATTGTCCGCTCATTTACTACCTTCGCCGAAGATGTATGGATACTGTGCAATCGCGGGCTCAATTATCCGAAGCAAAAAGCCGATGATGAAGTATGTGGAATAGAGATGCAGCTTCGTGTTCATGGTATTACAATCCTCGAGGGTATACATTAGGTATTATAGTGGGTATACTTCTACATGAGGCGTCGCGTCGTTGCGTCGAAAACATGTTGTACAGTCGTCGAAGAAATGTGTACAATCGAAGACAAGTCCTTTGTGGAGTCCTTAGATCCACGGTACTACGCCCGCCGCCGCCTCCGCGACGCGGCGAATGTGTCTGCGATCCCTGCCGACACGCTCGTCGTCGATGCTACGGTCGTCGGAATGGCTTGAGCTGGAGTCCTCTTCCTCGTACATGGGCAGACAGAGGGCGTCGGGGGTGCAGAGAGGCTGGGAGTTGGAGTCAGCAAACTTTGCACGTTCAAGGACAGGAAGATTCAGGTGGGTCGAATGGACGCAGGAAGAGGGGCGAGATAGACGTTACGTCGGAAGGTGTATATTGGACTAGTCCGACGGACAGGCAGAGCTACCGACACAAGACTCGTAGAGATCCGTGAAGTAGATGCTGTCCGCCGAGTCCCCCTTCGCGTTGGCATCCCTTCGAGGAATGTTACGCAATGCCGCCCATGTCCCAAAACCCATGCCCACAGACAAAAAAACAGATCAGAGGAATCGTGGACTGACCGAATACACATGCACCGGCATCCGTATCGTCACGTCGAACAGCTTCTCCTCCAGTACAACCTCGGCGAGGTTGACGCCTGCGGACAGGCCCGAGCGACGCCGATCGTCGGCTTCGGAGGAGCGGCGGGGTTGGTCGCCCGTCCTTGCTGCCTCCTCCGCGTTCTGACTTGTCCTCGTCGAATCCTGACTCGTCCTCCCCACCTCCTCCCCCGGCCGGACCCCCACGCGCATCGTCACCGCCAGCGCGTGCGTGATCAGCACATTCGCCGCCCGGTTCTCGTTCGTGGGACGCAGGCCGCGCGCGGGGACGCGTAGAGCGGTCGTGAGCGCCCAGGGCTCGTGCAGCGCGGATGGGAGATGGTTAGAGGGCGAGGGATGGGACGGGGAGGAAGTGGCTGAGGTGAGGGGGTCGTAGATGGAGAGGGGGTCAAAGGTAGTGGGGTGGGATGATGGGTTGTGGTGAGATGTCGAAGGGGAGGCGTGAGATGAAAATGGAGAGGCATGAGACGAAGACGACGCCGAAGCCGAATGCTCCAACGCGCAAGCCGCCGCCTTCGCATGCGGCTGCTCGTCGTCCAGCAACTCGACCACCTCGTCCCCGCTCAGCGTCCGCACCTCCTCGCCCTCGAGGCCCTTCACGCGCTCGCCGCTCTTGCACTTCATGAGCGCAATCGGGAGCGCGCCGTCGACGCGGACGACGTCAGTCATGTGGGAGAGGTAGGCGACTTGTTCTGAGAGGACAGGTCAGCATGCAATCTCACAGACTAAAAGAGCGTCGAGCCGAATGCGAAGCTCACCTTCTATGAGAACAGTGACCCGATGCAAATTCACCCTCGCCAACGGGACCAACACAAGCGAGATCGGCAGCAGCCCGCCCGCGCTGACGCTCCGCATACCGACCGTTAGCGTATAGTGCAAACGCGCGCGCCGCTGAGGGGCGTCATTCAGGCTGATGTGAGGCGCGATGCTGGTGCTTCGGCGAGGGGATGGGACATCGGAGCCACTGACGCTCCGTCGCGGAGGTACGCTGGTCGTTCGGCGGGGTCCTTCATTCGAGGTCGATGAGGTCGGTCCGTCACTCGATGACGGTTCACCGGCAGATGTAGGCTCCTCACCGCCCCTCCTATGCTCCTCGCCGCTCGTCCTCCTACTCGACCTCGCATCCCCCCTCGATGGCCACTCCCGCTCCACGACCGCGCACCCAATATCCGCCCCGTCGGCTGGCGGGCACGCAATCACGCGCACCTCGCACGCGTCGACAAGCGGCTCGGGCGGGTGCGTGAAGTGGCCGGAGGGGGACCTCGAGTGTTCGTGGGTGGTGCCGTGTCGCGCGACGCCCCGACCGCGGGTCTGAGCAGCGTCATGCGAATGAGCTGGCGCACTGTCATGCGAGTGGAAGTCAAGGAGGCCGTGCGCGTGCTGCGCCATCGAGCCCGCTCGCTCGACGCGGGCGACGAGCTTCCAGCGAAGCGAGCCACGGGCGCACATAAGCGTTGGCGGCGCACCCGTGGGGAGGTTGAAGGCAACGGGATAGGTGTAAGTTCCTAAAATACAGATCCAGTCAGCACTCCAATTATACTATGATATTCGTGAGGGAAAGCACCTGCAGCGAACTCCTTGTACGTCGCCCGTGCGTGCGGGTCCGCAGGCTCGTCTTCTGAGACGGAAATTACGGGTAGGCGCGGCTCGTCGTGCGGGTGGGAAGTATCTTTGTGTGACTTCCATGCGCGCCAGGGAGAGAGGAGGTGGAGAATACTATGTGTATGGTGGTCGGAAGAGGAGCTTGAAGAACGCGACAGAGATCGCGAGGTTACGCGATGCGAGGTCGACGAGGTAGGTCGCCGAGTTGGGCGAGAAGTAGTGGGCGACGACCGTGCATTAGACATGGCCGATGTTCGCGAGAGTGTGCGATACACTTCTGGGGGTGTACGCGTGATCTCGTCGTCGACATCGGCGCTGATGATTGCCGAGAAATCCGACGATGAAGTAGATGAGGTCGATTGTACAGAGTGCGGGCGAGAGAAATCAGTCTCGGTCTCGACGTAAGTGGGTGGTGGTAGGTCGTCATTGTCGTCGACATCTTCGGTGGCACTAGCATCGAATAGAGTACGCGACTCGCGGTGGACAATGTGCACCTCGTTATGGTCGGCTTGCGTGCCGTGGCCTGATTTGATTCCTTCAATCAATGTCCGATAACAAGCTAGATGGGCTCACCCTCGGGCCAATGTACAAAGGATGTGCCACATAGAGTGACGTCAATGGAGGTAACGCGCGTCGGGCGCGCGAGGCGCATTACCAACTCGGCGCGTACCATGGCGGGGGTGGCACTACCGCCATCCTCCGTCATGTACACTGCGCGCTCACCGAGCTCAATAGACACAGACGACTTGTCTTTCATAGTCGAGGTCGCGTATCAAGTCGTCAGTGATGATAGGTTGCTGGTATAAGTGCTGGTCGTTCCTGGAGTATTCAACGTTATCCGCAGGCGTCGGAGATGCGCAAGTTGCTTTGGGGCTTTCAGAGGCACCGCGAGCGCGGCGGACGCGCCTATAAGAGGCCCGGGACGCATCTACGAATTTCTTACTGATGGTGTATCCGGACTACGAATTCGCGGGGAGTGGTCGGGGATGTGCCCAGAAGCGGTCTCGAGCGACGGCCGGGATCTCACGCGTCAGAGGCCCTCAGGCCGTGCTGCAGTTATCTTCGGAATTCGCAACCCGCCAAGTCCGCCTCAGAACGCACACCGGAACATGGCGGTGAGTGGGAGAAGGCGGAGGACGACATGGAAGTACGGAACAAGACGGAGGGAACATGGATGAAGTCAACAAGAGAATTCCCGAATTCGGAAAGGGGCCCGGCTTTCAGCGAGCCGGTCCGGTGTAGCCGATATCGCCGGCGCTTGTTCCTGATCTGTCCCCAGGCTTGTCTTCTGACCCAAGCATGCCTTGCTGGCGCTTAGCGCCCCTTCGAGCTCCGGGAGGCGCGACTCTCGCTGGATATATAAGCGACAGTGCTAGCCGACGCACCTCTGGTTTCGCCAACGTCCAGACGTTTCCTCAAGCACTTCCAAGGCCGGTCTCTTCTACGCTCTTCTTTCACACGCAGGAAGCCATCCGGTGGAGCGCACCCTCTGGCATTCGTAGCTAACGCGCTCTGCATTCGTATAGATACGCTTTCTATTCGTATCCAGCACGCTCTCTGACTCAGTGCGCACCCTTCTCGCCGCCTTGTCGACGACGGCAGCCCATAGCGGAGTGGCACAAATTCGGATTTCCGTCAAGGTCGCCCCTCAAGCACGCGCCTACAAAACCTTGCCTGTATTGGCCAAGCCTCACGCACTCCGAATACGAGCTATACCCCCGCACAAACAACGACTACTGCCTTCGGGTCTGGCGCGTTGCCTCTTGGCGCACTTCTGCTCTCTTGACGTCTGCCATGCTCGCTTAACGCCCGCGAG
This sequence comes from Pleurotus ostreatus/Saccharomyces cerevisiae fusant, assembly GCA_024196135.1. Classification (NCBI taxonomy): domain Eukaryota; kingdom Fungi; species Pleurotus ostreatus/Saccharomyces cerevisiae fusant. The sequence goes on along the minus strand of JAMQCK010000194.1, from coordinate 5,375 downwards.
ATAGTCAACATTTGAGGCAACTTCTGCTCCGTCGACCATTCCGCAACCTACAAGCCCTTTTCGGATTACCCTCAAAGAGCACGCGTATCTCACCTTCCTCCGTTGTTCTGCGCTGATTAACCTTCCTCTATTCCGAATCACTCTCCGAATCACATTCCCGTGCCTTCCGCACACGTACGGTCGTCGTTCACTGCGATAAGCTCTCAGTCCTCACAGCTGCAACCCCTCCGTCATCGTCGCGCATCCGGCCTTCTTTGACACTCCACCATCGACCATCCGTTGCTCCTCTCAATCATTATCGACGCTGCGATATGTGCTACTCCCTCGTCGCCATCTTACCGATCGACTGCTCGTTCCGCAATGCACGACTGTTCATTCCGCAACGCACTGGGATTCTTTTCGGATTACCCTCAACTCTAGTTTCTTCCTAACGCGCGCATCTGCGCTTAGCACCTGCATCTGCATCCAATACGTGCCCCTGCGTCGAGTGCCCTGCGGCCAGTATTCTCGACGCCCGAACAGGCCGGAAACATCGTCGTCGCCCCGGTTTGCGCACTCACCGTCCTGAGTTGTTCGCCACAACCAATAATAGACCGTATTGGATTCCGCGAAACTGGCAGTTTCGAGTTTGGAAACTGGCGAGTTCAGAAACAAGAAACAAGGCCTTTCGAACTCGCCAGCGCGCCTTCACACGGTGACGTCAGGGTTCCTCGGGCGCAAACAGGCGCTGCTGCCCGCCAACCCGAGGCTCCAACGTCGAGTTCCAAAGTCGGAGATAACTCGTTTGCAACACGGCGTCCAGTTTCCAGTTTTGAGTTTCGCGATGTCCAATACGGTCTAATGATCATCTGCTGTCGAGCTGTTGACTTCATCTATCTCTCGCCATCATCTTGAAGTCTTTTTCGGGCCAGCTACTACTGTACCTGCCGGTTTATCTAACGTTTCTGCGCCTATCGTCATCTATCCGTCCTGACCTTTGGACCAAAATGTGAATTCTACAGCCGCCGCACATTGCTCTTCCACTTCCTATCCCCCGCGCTTCGCCACCGCACGTTTGTCGGTCATCAAAATCGTTGAGGAACACTGCTAATAGACCATATCTGAGGCGGCGAAACGCAAAACAGAAAACACTCCACGGTGTTTGGAAACTCGACCAGCGACTTTCGTAGAGGGTTTGGAACTCGCGTTGGAGCCCTGGGTTGGCGGGCAGCAGCGCCTGTCTGCGCCCAGGGATCCCTGACGTCACCGTGTGAACGTCCGCTCGCCGAGTTTCTGAACATCCACAGCTTGTTTCTAACAGACGAAGTTTACAAACTTCGAACTGCTTGTTTTCGCCGCTTCAGATATGGTCTAATGCGTCAAAACGAACGAACAAAAGATTCCTTTCATACCGCAAATGTGTACAGAACAGACGTTCCGGTAGTCGTCTGGAAATTCCTCCGCTCTTGCGCCTATACAATTGACGCTTACGCTAGCATTCATTGCAACGTTCGTCAAGCAAGACTGACGATGAATTACGCCTTCATTCCTCTGGTCCGCATCGTCCATAGCCCGACATTCGTCTTCCGCTCCTGCTTGTCTAGGAAAGGAAAGGAAAGGAAAGGAAAAGTTATTCGGGCGAGGTCCCTAAACAGGAACAACCCTATCCGCCCTACGCAGCCAAGGGGTCGCACGGCTGCGCGGCGGAGCACCACGTAGCTTATCGCTGTGTACATATTGCGCTAGCAATCAACTCACGAGTTAGGCAACGTGGTACGACAAAGGTCCAACATAATGCACATTAAGGAACTCGGTAACCAGGAGGTACCTATTCGTCTTCCGCCCTTACTTGGCTAGGTCTTCGTCCTCATCCCCTGCTTGGCTATGTATTCGTCTTCGTACGAGCGCTTGTCTGGGTTCCTTGGTGGCTGATTAGAGATCGTCGGAGCGCCGTTGAACGGGACGCGTTGTCCATAACCCAAAAGCACGTGACTTGGTAAGTCAACTGTGACCGTCACGCTTTCCACGCTGCCGCCGTTGTTTTCAGCTGCCCGCCTCCCTCCTTGACATCTGCAGCAACGCGTGGCGTACTCCAAGACTACATACTCACGTCTCAAAGAATGGCACGAAGAGGGACAGCCTGAGTCACCAAATCAACATCAAAGGACTTCGCGCCGAGCGGCGCTTGCGCGACCTCCCCTAGTGGTCTCTTGAGCTCCGTCGTACTGGCCTATTGCGAAGGGATGGGCCTCGCTGCTCCGTCTACTCCGTTAGCTCATATGTTCAGATCTATTCACTGTATCAAGCCGCCAGTATCTATTCAGTCGAACTTCCCGCCCTTCCCGCTCCTTGAAGTGCCCCGATCCCCTTGAGCGCCTGGCCCTCCGAACTGACTGAATAGCGCGCGCTCACCCTTCTCGGATCTGGCTTTCCCCTCTTCCTCGTCCCCTGCCCCTCGGAAGTGTACCTTCAAGGTCGCCCTCTACCTTGGACGTTCGGGGAGGAGGCCCACATCGTAACTTAGCAGTGCTTGAAGCTCGAAGTTCACTTTCTTTGCCGTTCACACATCACTCGCCCATAAAACCCAGAAACCACGTATATCAACCCTCTCTACTGGTCCGGTGAGTACTAATCGTCGACGGGGGGCGTAACTATTCGTAAGTGAGGTGGCGGACTTTTTGCTCTAGTGGTGGTAGTAGTACAGGGGCGGCTGCGTAAGGCAGGACCGCGGCTCCAGGCGCCAGGCGCGTGAGGGCTAGTGAGGCCCATAGTCCAGGCGTTGGAGCCATGGTAGTGGGGGTAGGTATGGTGTGTTGTAAAGCGGCGGGATGGCGAAGCGGCCGGGTCCAAGGCCGCTGGCGGGGCGGGTGAGAAGAAGGTGCATGGGTGGGAAGAACGGGCGGGGTACGAAAAGAAAGAAAAGCGAATAAGTTAGGTCGCGCCCAGGTCAGCAGGGCAATCGGGGGTGGCGAGGGGGATATGGGGGTGGGGGTGTGTTGTATGTGTGGGTGGGATGGATCCGCGGGGAGAGATAAGCAGGTCGTGTCAACAGGCGCGCGTCGTGTCAACAAGCGTAAGCCGTGTCGATAGACGCGAGCCATGCCGACAGACGAGCTACCAATGATGAGCAAGCCAAGCCGTATATGGAGAACGTAACAGTAACCAAAGGGAACAGGTAGTACAGAAAACGCAAAGAGACACCACCAAGTACAAACAGAAACGATGAGATGAAAAAAAGCACCGCCAGGAGAGAGGAGAGCATGCGTGATATGGTGAGGACCCGGTTTTTGTAAATAGGAATCAAATATGTGTCCGAGGGGGCTGGCGATCGGCCGGGGAGGCAGGCGTGATCGGTCAGGTCAACCAGTCGACGGCGATCGGCCGGCGGGGAGGGATAGGGTGGGCTGTGTGCGTGATCGACAGAGGGGCTGAGCGAGGGGAAACGTGCGTGGAAATCAACAAGGCGTGCGCGACCAACAGGGCAGGCGCCCGCGATCGACAGTGAAGGCGATCGCGGGCTCTAGGCGGCCGAGGGGCTCTATGCGCTCTACCGCCGCCGGATCAGCACCTTCGCGGTGGGGGAGTGGTGTCAAGTGCGCTGACAGGATAGCCGTTCCCGATTACAGGATAGCTGTCCCGGTTACAGGACAAGGATCCCGAGCGATGACAGGACACGTCCACCGTGGGTGATGCATCCAGCGGACTTACGCGCCGCGCGCCTATGCGGCGATGTAGTCCGCGACGAGCGGCGTCGACGTGGTGAGGAAGCACCACTCGCTGATGAGGTCGCGGTACGCGGGCGCGGACAGAGGCGAATCCGTCACGGCCTTCGCGTCGATGCCCTTCGCGCTGATCTCCGCGGGCTCCTCGAGGTCCTCGGGCGTGCGGATCGCCTCCTCGTCCGAGGATGAGTCGGAGTCGGAGTCTGACCATGCGCTGCGGGGCGCAATGCCGATCTGCTTGCGAGGCGCTGCGACTTCGTTGAGCCTGCGGGGCGCGGTGTCGATGTGCACGGGTCTGCGGGGGAGCACCGCGGGGACCACGGGTGCCGGCGCAGGTGCGCGCGCTGCGAATCGTCCAGCCTTGTTGACCGGGGCCGATGGAGGGGGAGTAGAAACTGTTGACGAAGATTAGATATGGCTCGACAACAAAGAACAAGTCTCAACGCACCCCTCCGAACCAAGACCTTGTAGTTCGCACCGTTGTTGTTATCCCACCACTCTCCGACACCCTGGCTCGTATACCGTGCGACGCACTCCATGAGGCGCTCGTCGCGCGAACCCGCGAGAGGGATCGTGAAGCTGAAGCGGTCGCGGCCGTCGGGGGTGCTGCTGGCGTACCGCGCAGCGACCTCCGAGGTGGTCGTCCAGCCGTCCATGGTGAACCGCAGGGCGACGTCCTTCTGGAAGGCGACGTTGCGCACCAAAACGCTGCCGGCGATCGCGACGTCGGGCGTGTTCGATACCGATAAGGATTCCAGCCGAATGTAGTCGCCTGCGGAGGCGCTGCAGCTGGGTATCGGGCTCGACGCGGCCACGTCGATCTCGTACTTCGCTGGGGCCGGCGCTGGCATGATCGGGAAGTCGAACTGCGTCGCAGCTGCCGTCTCCGCGGACGGAGATAGCAGGCTCGCCACTGCGCTCGACTTGGTGAACGTGCACACGCGCTCGAGCTCTTCGTCGAAGCGCACACGGAGGGAGCCGCCGGGCGTCGCGGGGGCCGAGAGCGCGCGCACATGTGGCGAGGAGGCGCTCTTGAGCGACGGCTTCAATGGGCGACGCACCGTCGGCGCGGACTGCGAGCGCGGGAGCGGCGGGCGCGTCGCAATCGGGGAGGGCGCGGGGGACGCCGTGCGGGGGAAGGGAATGGCCAGCGAGGGCGGCCTGGGGATGGCCGACGAGGAGGAAGGCCCCTGCACTCGATCGTCGTCCGAGGAGCTGTCCCCGTCGTCCTGGATGTGGAAGACGCGCCGGGCGGGGCGGACGGGGAAGGGGAAGGCGGCGGGTGCTGCTGCGCCTGCGCCAAAGGTGGGGCGGCCTGCTGCTGCTGCTGCGCCTACACCTGCGCCCGAGTTGAACAGGTCCGCGGCCGGCGAGCGGCGGTGGCCCCGGCTGCGGGCGAGCGGGAACGTCGTCGCGGTCGCGGTCGGGAACGTCGTCGCTTGCATGGCGTGGACGGGGGACGGGGACGTGGGCGGGGCGGGGCAGAGGTCGTCGACAAGTGCTCCCGCGCGGGCGGGGTGCTATATAAGCACACAAAATGTCAACATCGAATGCACTCCCAGACCCAATTCAAACTGTGCGTGATGCGATGCGATGTTCAAAATTTCAGTCAGGGCTTGCTCCATCCGGCCTGATCTCACTCAATGGACCTCGTCCCGGGCCCGCCGTCAACCG
>JAMQCK010000193.1:0-41336 GCA_024196135.1 Pleurotus ostreatus/Saccharomyces cerevisiae fusant | reverse complement strand
CGTACCAGATGGGCATGTGAGCTTGCTTGGTGTGCTGCTGTTGCATAGGCGCCCGCGATCAGCGGTGCTGCCCTGGAATATCTTATCTGTGTCTCTTCATCCCCGCGGGCGGAATGCGGGGATTGTTTTTCGCCATAGTCTGCGCCGTCGCCGCCGTCCTCGCCGCGCGTCGCCTTCCTATCGAACATTGTAGCTGTAATTAACCGTTGTCGTCCTCGCTGCACATTCTTGTCGTGCACGCGGTGTGATTTATTGTATGTGAATCGGCTGTCCTTCGCGTGCCCTTGCCGTTGCGGTTGCGATTGTCAGTGCCATTGTTCTTTCGGGGTCCGGATATGGAAGGTTGAGGCTGAGGCGTGCGTCAATCGGGAATGTGTAATGATCGCGCGCTGGATCACGGCATTTGGCTTGGTATCGGGGACATGGGCTGCGTTCCGCTGTTCGTCTCGCTTGCCTCTTGCTCGGAACGTCTCGGATGGCGCAGGCGATGGACACGGTAGCCCCGCTGGCGCGCTCGGGACACGCCGCGCACGCGAATCGCTGCTTGACGGCGCTGCCGGCGTCTCAGATCGAGCTTGACTCGTCGAAGTGAGTGGCAGGGGAGTGCGGGGGGATGTTGCTGAACCTTCGAGAAGGGTAGCACTCGCGTACTACTGCCTGGGGACGCTGGATCTGCTGGGGCTGCTAGAGAGCAAGACGAATGAACGCGAGAGGGAAGGGTGGCGCGCATGGTTCTGGGAACAGCAGGCGCGTGCGTGATGAGCTTTATCCTGAACATCACAGGATACTGACGATGCGAGATAGGTGGACCCCATGGGACTGCCTTCACTCCGAGTCACTTTATGAGGACGTCACTGGAGGTACGCATCCATTCGTGTATGCAGTATACATTGCTCATCGTCGTGTAGGAAGAATACACAAACGAGAGCGCGCCACATATCATCATGACCTACACCGCACTCTTGAGTCTGGCTATCCTTCGCGACGACTTTACTCGCCTCGACCGTAAAGGGCTCAGCCGCTTCGTAGGATCATGCCAATTGGCGGACGGAAGGTGCGCACCGTGTTCTTTTCCTGCGACATCTGTTGCCTCTCCTTCTGGACGTCGGACTCAAGTACTCACGGATCATAACAATGCAGCTTCGGTACAACGCCAGCACGCGCAGACGCCGACCTGCGCACGACGTATTGCGCATTCGCCATCTGCAGCATGCTCCGCGACTGGTCCGCAATTGACGTAGACGCCGCCGTAGCGTACATCGCACGCTGTCGGGTGAGCTAGCGCTTCATTTCCCTGATCACGCTTGTACCTCGCTCCCATGTTGACGTGCTGCCTCTACAGTCCTTTGAGGGCGGCTATGGTCAAGCGCCCTACGGGGAGGCGCTGGGAGGGACGACATACACGGCGGTCGCTGCGCTGCACTTGCTGCCGAATGGCGCACCACTAACGCCGCGCGAGCGCGCACAGACGGTGCGATGGCTACTGGCGAACCAAACGTCAAGCGGCGGCTTCTCTGGACGCCTGAACAAGGATCCAGATGCGTGCTACTGCTTTTGGTGCGGCGGGGCCTTGAAGGTAGGGGTGACCGGTCACAAAAAGGCCGCCGAATTTTGATAGTCTGTGCAGATCATGGGCGCAGGTCATCTTGTCGACGAGGAAGCGCTCACGAAATTTCTCGACCGATGTCAATTTCGCTACGGTGGAATATCGAAGGCGCCTGGCGAGCACCCAGGTAAGCGCGTCGTCTTCTTCATAGAGATAGCTCAGCACGCTAAGTATCCTCAGACCCATACCACACGTACCTCTCGCTCGCGGCCGCGTCAATGTACCCCTCGTCAAAGACCGACGAGACCTGGGCATTCGATCATTTCGATTGCCTTCTGATTGCGCGCGAAGAAACCGCGCAGTGGGCGAGGAAGTATATTCCTGCAGCTAGATGACGGTGATGTCTCTGTGCTCTTTTTTCGCTTGTTAGTCAGTGGATTCCGTCTATGGAACTGCATGAGAAGCTGGTACTGATCGGCGCTTCGCAGGCTATATCCTGTTCGATCTGATCTCTTCTTCCTGGTCCTTTGGCATTCGCCTGAACATGATGTGTATGCGTCCCTGAACCTGTAGCTTCAATGTGACCTCTCAAACCCCCGGGGCACAGTCTAGCCTCTTCTGCTGTACAGCTCATTACGGACCTAGCGGCAAGAAGACCCACATGATCGGTCCCTTGGAGGTTCACGTAGCCGAGGATCTGGAATCTACAGCCCTTCATCTCCTTCGAGTTTTGCTTTTCAACACCTTCCACCAGATCTGAATGCTGTGGGTCTTCCACCTTGCCATTATGATTGATCATGTACTGCACAGGCTTGCAATTCTCCTTCTCCGCGCGGGGAAGTCCACGTCGGCTGACTCGACCTAGTATATAAGGGTGACCACCGCTCGCCCTCTTTCGCTGCTCGCTGCCCTTCCGCCGTCCCCCAAGGCGGCGCATAGCAGCCTCGTACAGGGGCGCCCCGTCCTCTCGCCCCTCTCGCCTCTCAGCCATCGCAGAACTTCGAATCATAAACGCGTTCTACCTTCGGGCATGGAGTCTCTGATGCCGATGATGCATCTTGTCCTCGCGGCACTTCTATTCCTTCCAACTCTCTCCATCACTATCCGTGCCGCCCCCATCTCCTTACCTTCCCCGTCGGCCATCTGCTACGCGGCCATCCTCGAAGCCCGCGAAGCCCTCGCCGAGGACAAGGATGCGGGCCCTATAAGCCAGGACGTCGTCGTCGGCATCATCCTCGGCATACGTGAGTTTCTGCCGCTCCTCGAAGGTACTACCATCATTGACACGATCGACAGTCCTATTAGTGGCGTCTATCACCGCTCTCTGCCTCATAGGATTTTCTTCCTTTCGCCATCACCTCTGCTGCGTCAGTGGGCCGGGAGTGGAAGGCCTTCCCGCGAAGCCTGCTGACGTCGAGCTGGCGGCAGATAGCGTCTCAACGTTGGGCAGCTATGGGGGAGCTCTAGTTGCTCACTCGTCCATCACTGGCACGACGTTCCTTCATCCTGCTCAGGTTGCCGTACCGGCTCCTTCTGTTGCTCTTCCTATTGCTATGAATCGATGAAGATATAGAACATATGCTACTTTATGACCAATATCTGTTTTTCATGACTCGAATCCTCTTCTATACCTCAATCATTCTTGTGGCATCAACCGTGCGCTGGTATCTCCGTTCCTGCCTGCGTTTTCGGCAGTAGTTCACCCATAGACGTACGTACCCGTGCATATGTAGCTCTATAGAGTCCGTATGATACAGTCGTACATCAATTGCTTCATTTGAGCTGCGAAGTCCCCGAAAAAGGTGTGAAGTTGAACGCGAATGGTCGAGGGTCCGTCTCGTCACGTGTATGTTCAACTTTGTCACAAAGCACGTGACAAAGCGCACACTGTAACGGCCGTACCAGATCGAGTTCTTCACCACAACAACCATCTATCTTCGACTGCCTTCCCTGCTTCGTTCGATCCCCTGCTACCGTATGCTACACCATGGCAGACGCTGTCATGAAGGCTAGACTGTGATGGTCTTCGGCCATGAATTGCTAGAAATATCGTGCCGTTGTCAATGCACTGAGAACGTTGACGGCCGTGTCGACTTGCGCGACCAGCCCAAGGTAAGTTGCAGATACCCCTCCCCTCCCCTTGTGAGATAGAGCTTGCAAAAGGCTGCGGATAGCACGTCTTCCTCTGCGGACATACAAGCAGAGACTCCGAGCGCTTCAGACAGGCGCCCACGCCACCCCGTCCCGGAGTCACCGCCGGCTGTTCCCCCACTGCAACGACCGATAGGCAGACACCATTGCATACAACAAGGCGAGACGAGGCTTATCGTTGCCAATGGATTGCTATCTTCCATGATGAGGCGGCGCGCCCCGTTCAACTCTGCTCGGCACCAAGTCCCACGTCTGAATGGTGCACTTGATGAAGCAGCGCACAACGCGGCTTCGGAGAAGAACACCATATGAACGGAGCCAGCTCCAATCCTCCCTTCATATCTTTTGTAGTGACTGGATATGCGACCAACATGAGACTCGGTATTGTGTCTTTATTGTGTTCTTCGTGTGGCGTCGCGCGTCACATGTCTAAGTTCAAGTCTTGTTAAAGCCTATCCCATACAAGTTCATTCACTCTCGCTTAGCATCACAATGGAAGCTGCAGACATAAAAGCACGCTGGAGGCCAGAAGCTGCGCCAGCTCGAGCTCGCCCCACCCCGCCGTTCGATCTATCAAAGTCCTTTTTCCAGGCTTGTCCTGAACCCTGAGTATTTGCTCCGCGATAACGCTGCGGGCGTGGATAACATAACCGTCGAGGTGAGTAGCGCGCCTCGCGCCGCGCTCTTCCCAGGGGCGTGTACTTTCCATGTCCATCTTACGTGAACGCAGACTTCGACGGGTATAGCATCCCTTCTGCTGTGGGCGTCAGATTTGTAATTTCGATAGTCCATAAGAGTCGCGTCTGCGGCCAATACGGCAGGACTCCGAATGGCTCCCTTCTTCACTTTCACCCCCAGCCAGACGAGCGTGAATGTGCGTCCTGCTCTGCTCCGGGTGGCGCGCAAAGCGCGTACTAACGCGTCGATCATAGTTCGCCTGGCCTCCGGAGGTTTCGGGCCTCGAGCGGATCGCCTTGTCCGCCCATGGCGACCTACAACGCATCCTGAGGTAGGCTATAGGTCTCAGACCGTCTTCGCCTGCTCACCTTATCCCCCAGCGCCTTCTTCGCGCGCCCCATCAACATTGCGACTGTCTACTCGCACACATATACCGAGGAGGCTGAGGGCAAGCGCTCACTATCGCTTCCCGCCGACGACCGCATCGCCTCGACGTCCGCCTCGACCCCGATATACCAAGCGCGCCAAGTCGAGCTGCGCTGCTCCGACAAGGTCGTCTGCACCGCGACCTCGACCATCATCCTGCGCTCGCCGAAGGCCGCACGCCTGTTCCTCGAGGACAAGTTCGCGGTTGGGCAGATGTTCAGCAAGCTCGGGAAGCCGGCGGACGCCGAGCTGCTCGAGGTCGGCTTCGACACCAGCAAGGACGGCACGCAGAACCTGTGGCGCAAGTACCTGCTGCATGTCGACGAGCTTGCGTGCGAGATCCTCGAGGTCTTCCCATCAAGGGAAATGTTTACGAAGGGCGTGTGCTGGCTGCTTGATGAACAAGCGCCCGCTGCATCATCGCCCGAAGAGTCGGAGGCAGCGGTGGCGCAAACCCATCAATTCACTCTCACGCTGAAGCCAAGAGACGTGCTACATTGCTTCCTCATCTACAGCCTTCCTCTTCTCGTTTATATCATTGCCGCCAGGCATGGCTTCTTGTCCTTCGTCTAGTGCCTAGAAGTCCCATTCTCTCACCCTCGTCATCCCGTCGCCACGTTCATACCTATGTACTATAGTTCGTCCAGGGGTATTTGTTATAGAATTCAGATAGTCGTCCTCAGCATGTGTACATCACGAAAGGAGGACATGAAGGTGCAAGGCTACCGACTGCAAGTTCAACGAAGGTCAGTGATCACTCTCGGAAGATGCCGGACGAAGTGGTCCTGCGAGTATCCATCTTCCCGCTGCTTGTTCTCTCCCGTCATCAAGGTTCGACTTGCATTGACATTATGGACGTCCCATTCCTCGCCGCATCGCCTTCACAGGTCTTCTCAAGCACATCTCCGCCTCAATGATCGCGCCTGGTGCCTTCATCAAGCTACTGAATATACGGGAACAAGCTCGGCGCATGCTGCGCGCTCCAGCGTGCACTCTTGCAGGCTACGGGCAGGTCCTTATGATTCTGACCTCGGCTTCGACCGCTCGGCAGGCTCAGGCCTATCACGCCGCTCTTCCGATCCTGCGCCTGATTGGCGTGACTGGGTATAACGGGCGAGATTCGGCTGAATTCCTGGCTCGTTGCTGCCTCTGCACTCTTCGTCATGCGGTCCATGCTACTCGCTGAGCCTCTAGACATGACAGCCATGCGCCGAACTCTGGTCAAGCTACTCTCCGGGCGGGCCGCTGAATGGCGCGGGAGATTCGTCGGATGTGAGGAAGCTACATAAACCAGACCTGCGCTCGACGATGTTCATCGACAAGTTCCCCGTCTACTATGGTCCTGCTTCATTCCACTCTTGCAGCGTTGTCCATTCCCCTCGCTGCTGCTCATTGTACGTGTGTGTTCCTTGACTATACGATGCGCTAATATGTAATCTCCTAGACAAGTTCCCGAACCTGATCGTCGATGGCGTGCAGAGCGCCGACTGGGAGTACGTCCGCCTTACCTGGAACCACTACACTAGCGAGCCGGTAAGGGCTGATATACAGATGAGAAGTATGAGTCCTTATGCGCATGCTTTCGCAGGCCACCGACGTGACGGCCGACGCCATTCGCTGCTACGAACTCGACGACACGATCGCTGGGCAGACGGGTATCGCGACTGTATCTGCGGGGTCGACGTACGCCTATGAGTCTCTATTGACGCCCCTTTGCTCATGCTAGAGCGCTTTTCAGCGTAGGCTTCCACGCAGACAACACAATGGGCCACCCGTGCGTCGTTTCATCTTCCGTTGTGTCCCTTTGCTGAGGAACCGGCTATCAAATCCAGTGGCGTAAGTCCTAATGCCCTTCATGCATGCACCGTCTAATGAATCTGTCCAGTACTTCTCGGCGTACTTGACGCCTGCTGACCCCAGCGTACGTCTTCGGTGCGGGCGTGACTCTCACGTGCTTATCGTGTGGTCGTAGGCCGATTCCAACCAAGCTGGGCTTGGTGAGACCTGGTTTAAGATCTGGGAGTGGTCGCCATCCTTCTCTCCCGACACTGGCCTCGTCTTCGACTCTGAGAGTAAGCAGGGAACTCATTCCTAAGTAAATCGCATGAACAACTCGCCAGACATCGTAGAGTTCAACTTCACGATTCCGAAGTCGGTCCCTAGCGGGTGAGTCGCTACTCATTCTGCGAATTTGGAACTCATACTGACGCACCTTCTATTCGCTAGACAATATCTTCTGAGGCAAGCGACCGTGAACTTTGCGGCGGCTCAACTTCGGACTGACTTACATCCTATATAGGGGAGAGCAGATTGCTCTGCACGCCGCTGGGACCGAGGGAGGAGCTCAGGCGAGTCATCGTCTCATACACCACTGACACCGCTCATCTTTAGCGCCTCATAGTTCTACATCGCCTGCGCCCAGCTGAACATAGAGAATGGCGGCAACGGCACGCCGTCGCCCACCGTATCTTTTCCGGGTGAGTCCCCTTCGGCTTTCGTGTCGCCCGTATCTCAACAACTTCCATCTTTAGGCGCCTACAGCCCTACGGATCCGGGAATTCTCATCAGTGAGCGCTTATGAAGGTACAGGAGCTCAATGATGCTGACGGGATTCTGCTGTAGACATCTACGCCCTTCCTGATGGGTACAGCGGTTATGAAGCTCGTAAGTATATCCAGATGTCATCTGAGCAAATTCCGGACGATGCTAATCTGCGTCTACAGCTGGTCCTGCTGTCTGGAGCGGTTGAATGGAGCTGTAAGATCCTGAGATCAGTCTTCGCTTCATTGCTCCTAAATATCGACGAATGATCCTGATCACGTCCACCACACCAGCTCTGTACACACGAGAAGGCCTTCGCTGTGTGGCACCAGCGTTCATTATTCCAACTCCGTATGTTCAGGGGACCTTTTCCGCGGAAACTGCCGCCGACAACAAAGGCGGTGGCTGTGCACGAGATCACTCCAACCGTTCTCTTGGGCACTCATGTCTTCTGGAAGCTCGCGCTTCGCGACCCTACTAAGCCAGTGACCACTAGTAAGCCAAGTATAGGAAGATCTTAGACCAGTACCCGCCTTATGCCAAGGCCCGAGCTCATTAACACCTTTGCACCGCCCCCGCTCCGACAAAGGACAGCCAAGCATTCAAACAGGCTATGAGACGGCCGTCATGGGCTCTGGCGCTTGACGGCGTTGTCTTTGCCCTTCACAGCTCTCTGCTAGGTCCACAGCTCTTTGCCTAGTCCACAGCACCGTGCCAAGCGCTCGGGCCCGCAACGTACTTAAGGATTGCCGGCGCTTGATCAGGCGCCACCCTCCCCTGCTTCTCGCCCTCTCGCACAGACTATCCACACCCTTTGAGCTCTGGCTTCTATACGACATCCTAGATGGCTCCCTACCCCCAGCCCGATGCCCAGCTCTCCGTAGACAAGATCACGAACGAGGATCTGCACTGTGGCGGGGGCGCCCCCTATGGTTGTACGTTGTCTGCCACTTGTATACAGTCCTTGCAGTGGCTTACGCCATCCGGTACCTAAGGCGCCATGATGTTGATCCTCTTCATGCTCATCTTCTACGCGCTCGCGCTCTGGGATCGCTTCCTCAAGCTCAAGACGAAAGAGAGCAACCGTCTTTACTCAAAAGGTCGGTCCTTATGCAAGACGTCTATTGAATCTTCTCTCATCTCGACCTCTTAGCCGACTTGATACAAGCCTACAACTCCATAAATCATTCGGGTCAGTCGACCCCTCGCTCGTCTTGCAAAAGCCCTAGTCAGTTTCTCCCGCCAGGACCGTGAAGCTCGCCACTGACCCCGCGTACCAGCCTTTCCTCCGAGGGCTCCATCGCCACCATCCCCAAAAATCATCGTTACGCCGGCTCCTGAGAGCTCGTCGGACGCGCCTATTCAGCACACTTAGAGCATGGGCCGCTACCCAGCATGGGTCTTAAGCCCGCCCCGTTCAACCTACACCCCGCATTGTACTTATATCTCCCATCACTTCGTATACCCCTCTTTCAGGGATCTCGCCTACGATATTTCCGACCATAATAATCATTGTCTCCGGAATCGTTGCGTGGTGTCGTCCAGGCGCTGGGTTCTCGTGTACTAAAGGTATATTGTCCGAAGATGCGACGCAAAAGTGTACAGTAGTAAGCATGCGATTATAGAGGTGGGATATCCTATACTGTTGATTCCATAAAGATACACATGCAGGAGGGACAGAGCGCTCGCGCTCGCCCATCACGTCAAGACCTAAGAAGGGAATGAGCCGTAAGCGTGGATACAGTGTAAGCCAGACGCACTACGACTAGAACGATTGCGACGACGAAGACTAGGATCAACATCAAGCACGCCGCGCGCCGCCCCGCTTTGCGCTGGTACTCCGCCGCGGAGGAAAGTTCGGTGGCAGCGTCCCCTGTCGTCGTAGCTACTGACTCTATGTTGTTCTCAACGTTGTCTGCGAGCAAAGGGTCAGGTATATTCACAGCAGATCATCCTCACGCCGCGCACCTAGCATCTGCCCCTGATCCTGCACGAGGTGCCCGAGGTCGTTGAAGATTTCCGAAAGCTCCTGAATACCGCCCTCGATCTCGCGTATCTCGCGCTCGCGCTCCTGGATGAGGGACTCCTGATACTCAAGCTCTTGCGGAGACAGTTGATTCTGCAGCAATTGTGCTTGCCGCTGTTCGGGGCAGGTAGACGGCTCGGCAGCAGGTCCAGGACTAGAAGGGGTAGGCCAGACGTAAGTAGACGCTCAGGTGACAAGACAACGTCAGGCGTACCTTGCCCCCTCTTCCGCTGCTATCCTGACGCCTTCGACGACGGTGCGCTGCCGCTCGGCGCTGACCTGCTGCGCGCGCTGGAATGCGAGCATGGACATCTGCATGTCGTGCGAGGTCTTCTGCAGTGTGGTCTTATGGTGCGGCTGCGTCCTGCATTAGTTCACCTTCACGTAGCGCAATATGCAAGAGACGCACCAAAGTCGTCTGCAGCGTCGTCAACTTCTTCAGATCATCCGAGGCGCGCTTCACCATCGCCCGCGTCGAATCCGTCAGGTCATGTCTGCGCTTCGCCAGTCAGCACCCCATCTCCCCACCAAACGGCCTACGCACAGACTCTTTCTCAGCGCCGCCGAGTCCTTCGGCGTCCCCAGCTGGTCCACGAGCTTCAGGATACCCTGCACATTCGCGTTCATCTTGAACACCTGCAGGGAGAGCGAGGACTGGAGGTCGAGGAATAGCGCATCTTCCTTGGATTTCGGGAGGGATGCGGAAGAAGAGGAGGATCCACGCCGTACGGGGGCGCTACCCGCGTTTGCCTCAATATCTGCGAAACTCATGGTGGGGGAGAACAAGGCATACACGAGCCGTGGCGCAACAATGGCTGCCGGGGATAGCGCGACACGCACGTGAATCCTCTTCAGCGGACCCACAAGCTCCCCCAGTTCATCTTGCAGACTTGAGTTTGGATTGCATGGAATGGCGAGGAGGTACCTATGCTAGTGACTATTGTGTCTAATAGATATGTGCATACGACGAGAGAAAGAGAGGAGAAATTACCGACAACAAAATCAGCAGACAGCGCGACTGTAACTGAGCGACACATAGAATCCACGAGCCTAAGGAGAGGAGTATAATATACAAATACGATACGAACGAATAGCGAGAAACGAGTTCATAATCCTAGATCCTCCAGCCGAAGTAGACCATAGAAGGGTAGAGCGTAGACTAGACTATTGTCGGGGCGACTCCCATGCGATATCGCCCAGCTTGTTCCGCGACCGCCTGCCTGCGGTGCCGTGCCGCGCGGTGCCAGAGTTGGTCCCGCCGTTGCCGTTGCCGTTTGTGAGATTGCCATTGAAGGCGCCGTTCATCATGTAACTTCCGTTCGTGTAGCTGCCGCTTATGCTGCCAGCATAGGACCCCAGCGTGCCTTGTGGGCTGCCGTGCAGAAGTCCAGTCATTAGAGGACTGCTGCCGCTGCGACCCATGGTGACGGTAGGAGACGCTGGATGTCGGTTCGGAGCGATGGACCCGTAGGGCGACGCATTTGCCTCGCTCGCGGATCGCCGCATACGCTTCGGCGCGATGACAGACTTGGGCGTCTGGGGCGTATCAGTCGGGCCCTTGACCTTGGGCTTCGCCTTCAGCCGGCTCGCCTTTCGCCCGCCGCTGCCGCCGCTTCCACTGCCGCTGGCACCATTGTCCATGCCTGCGGCACTGGCACGTCCACCACTGCCACCGCTCATCGACCGCCGCGCAAGACCAGGCTGCAGCGTCGGCGCGATCTCCTTCGCAAGCTTGCGCACGAGCACAGCGGGATCCTCCTTCGCCAACCGGCCGACGATCTCGCCAAGGCCGTACTTCTCCACCAGCATGACACGATTAGGGTGCACCTCGACGACCGTGCGAAGGACACGCAGCAGGTTGACACGCACGACAGCCTTCGCGCGGCGGCCCATGAGGCGCTCGCGGATGTTGGTGTGGAACAAGGGCACCTTGGCGATGGACAGCGTCAAAGGCGTACTGATGCGGATGAGCTTGAGGAAAGGGTCCAACAAGTTCTCGAAGGAGTTCGCCTTCGCGGAGACGAAGCACTTGACGAGGAGCTCGACAGATGTGGGCTCGAGCAGCTTGTCCTCCACGCGCGCCGTCTCGTCCTGCAGCCACGAAAGGATGGACTCGAGGGCGCTGACCTGGAAGTACGGGTCGTCGAGGAGGCGAAGGTACATCGACATGCCGTCGTGTTGCCACAGGAGTGAGCGGCAGCTCTTTCCTGCGCTGGCGAGATCGCACAGAATAGGAAGCGCGAATTGCTTGAGCGGCGACCTGGTCTCGATAACGCGCTTGAGGCACGGGATGATTCCGGCTTGCGCCGCTTCCTCCTGTCGCGACTTGTTGAGGCGACAAAGATTATAGCAGGTCTGGAAGATGTGGTTGGAGATTTCCTGCCGAGTAAGGCATCAGCGAAGACGTCTCAAGAACCGAGAGTGCACACATACCGTGCCGTGCGGTCCTGTCGACTGTTCGTCGAGGATGCGGACAAGAATCTCGATCGCATTTGCGTTCTGCAAGACCTCGAGAAGCGTCGGGTTCATTGACAGATGCTTGATAGCCTTCAGCATCTGCGCGAGGCATTCCGGCTCCAGCAGCTCGCATGCGCGCAGAAGTCCTATCATCCGGTCAGTACACCTCCCCGAAGACACACACGGGCGACTCACTCCTGATGACCTTCCGCGTCCCCAGCGCATTTCTTACATGAATATCCGACTGCGAGACCTGCGCGAAGACCTGAAGAATCTGGATGATCTTCATCTTGATCTCCATCGACGACTCGCCCTGCGATGCCATCACGTTCAGCAGCGCCGCGGACAGAGGATCCAGTAGGCCCTCGCGGATGAACATGCGGCAGAAGTCGTTCTTCGTCGTCGGGCTTTGGAGCTCAAATACGCTGCAGATGCCGTTGAGAGCGTGTACGACGAGGTCGGCCTGCTCGGTGTAGTCTTCGTCTAGTAGGTCGACAAGAACTTTCAAGCCACGGCATCTGCATTCCTGTCAATGGAGATACAATCGCCGACAAGGATCACACGCACGAGATGAACATTTGCAGCGTCAGGACGGAGGTGTGGCACAGCAGCCGTACGAAGTTCGACGCTTGCAATCGACAATCCGACGAGTACTTCTTGGATGTGAAGCCCATCATGACAGGAATTCCGCTAGAGATACACTCAGTGAGACGAAGATTGTATGCCTCTCAGAAAACCACGCACCCAATCAAGCAGAAACTCTCGAGGAAGCCGATGTCGGATTGCACAAGCTAGCGCAGGGTTAGCCATGTGCGACCGGTTCGGGAGTTGCTACCTTACATTGTTGATGATCTGCAGCAACCGCATAATGACATCTCTTGAGCATCGTCCCTCCAGCACCTCCAGTATGGCTAGCATCCCGTGCGAAGACACAAGTTGCACTTGCATCTCCGGAGCGTCCGACATGATCGCCAACTGTGGCAACAGATCAGCAGCATTCGCAGGAAGACTGGGTTCGCGAGTCGACGTACCAATTGGTCGCAAGCTTCTCTTAACTGGAAGTCAGGCGCAGACGGCGTCAGCTCGTCTATGAGCTGATTGACCTGATTCGTCAACCGCGCGTACTTGTCACGCTGCAAGTTCGTCTCCAGATCGTCCTCAGCGAAGCCCTCGTCGATCTAAATATATGTCAGTGTGCGGTCTGCATCACACACTGAAGACCATACCTCCGCGAAGGGGTCCTCTTCATCTGAGGCTTCGTCGCCGAGCTGCGCTGGGTGTTAGCGCCACTGCGCCTTAGACCAACAAGCGACATACCCATGACTTATTCGACAGCCGCGTATTTAGCTGCAGCGTCTGCCCCGACCCCGTCATCGTCCCATTCGGCTTCCCGAACACATCATCATAATCCTCATCATCATCCTCCGCGTACTTGCCAAACTCCTGCTGATTCAGCAGCTTCCGCGCCTCCGCCTGCCCCATGCTACTCGTGCGCATCTCCCCGAGGTTGCCCGCGAAGGAGCTCGAGCGGGCGTGCCGGGGCTGCGCGGTAGCTGGACTGGGCGCGATCTTGCCGGTGGGGAGCATGATGGGGCTTGGTCGTGGTGAGCGCCGAGGAGAGGAGTCCGACAACAAGGGTGCGGAAAGAGGTGCGGAGGGTCCCGCGCTGTTCAGCCCGAGGACCTTGATGTCATCAGGATGGAAGAGGCCGCGGCGGAAGGAGTTCTTCATCTGCTAAAGCATAAGCGTCCGAGCACGGCACGAGAAGAAAAGAGCGGTACAAACCTTGAAGTCCGCAACCTTGCCCTCCAACTCATCATCCTCAGCCAGATCCGAGTAGTCCTCGATAATAGGGTTGATCTCGTTGGCAGGCGCCTTCGCCAGGGGAACAGGCCCACTGTTCGGACTGAAGTTTGGACGAATCGTCCGGGCGTTGTCGTCGCCATCTGTGCGCTCCTCCTCTGACGCCGTGCTCTTGTCCAGAGAGGCACGGATCGAAGCCGAGTCCTTGGAGGGGGCGCGGACAGGAGCTTGCAACTTCGTCAAGGAGATGCCCTCCTCGAAGTCGTCGTCCCAATTGTCGGTCTGCTCCTCCGGTGGCGGGACGAAGACGGGCTGAATCTTCTCGGCAAGATTGATACGGCCAGCCGCCTTTGAGCGTGGATCCGAGCCGACCTTCCAGCCGGAGCCCGCTGACCCTGCTGACGTCGATACAGGCAACCGCAAGGGCTGAATGTCCATAGCGGGTGATGGGGAAGGCTTGGACTTGCTCGGATGTTTCGAGGGGCGTGAAGGTGCTGTCAAGTCGTCAGCATGAACCTACAGTTGAGACGAGAAACCGAACGTACACTTCAGCGCCTCGTTCCATTCCTGCACCTTCAGGACCGCCTCGTCGTAGTTGTAGTTGCTCAGCGGTCGCCCACCGGGCCCTTGAGACTCTCGCGGCGCATCCTCCATCTGCCTCCGCGTCGACACCATCCATGGATGGCGAAGCAGCTTCTTGGCGGAGACGCGCAAGTTGCAGTCCTTCTGAAAGCAGTGGTAGAGGAAGTCCTTGACGATCGGGGAAGCGCCTTCGGGAATGGGCGGGCAGTCGTCTTGTACGATGCGGAACAGTGCAGGCATAGGATCGAGAGTGTGATATGGTGGATGGCCCTCTAGCAGCTCGATGACGACGCAACCCACAGACCAGATGTCCGATGCTGTGGTTGCGCCAGATTGCTCAATGACCTCGGGCGCCACTGTGGTGTGTTAGCAGGGTAAGTGACTGGGCCGATGACATACGCACTCCAGTAAGGGCTGCCTACGACCGCATCGTTATTAGCAGTCGATGTTGCCGTGCTCGCAACACCGAAATCAGCAAGCTTCACCGTGCCGTCCTTATTGGTGAGGAGGTTTGCGCCCTTGATATCGCGATGGATGACACCTTGCTCGTGCAGATATACGAGCCCTTCGAGGACCTGCGCAATATACACGGCGACAAGGTTCTCTGGGAACTTGCCGAACCGCTTGATGATGTTATGTAGCGAGCCGTTCTCGCAGAATCTGGGTGTACATCAGCATCGTTGGCCTGTTTACGCATAGAAGAGGATAAGTGGAGTGCGATCCGGTGTCACGAGGGCCTTGGGCGCCTAATCCGGAGCCAAGTCGATCTCGTCTCGGTTGCAAGGGCGTGTACAACGGAAATCGGTACGCACTCGAGGATGATGTATAGGTATTCGCGTTCCTTTACGAAGCCCTTGTACTTCACGATGTTGGGATGCTGCAGAAGAGATGAGCGTGACGCGTGCGCATGTGCAGCGTTCACTAACATTCAGGTTCTTGAGCAGGTCGATTTCAGACTATACGTGGGTCAGCACCATACTTCTCATGATAGGATGCGTGCGACGCACCATGATCTCGCCCAACTCCGCCTTGGGGATATTGCTGAGTGTGATCTCCTTGATGGCGACGGTCTCGCCAGTGGCCCAGTTGAGGGCGCCTGCGTACGAGACGTCAGCGATGGCAACTGGAGAGTAGGGTATCACGCACGATAGACCTGCCCAAAGGCGCCCTTCCCTAGCGAGTCGCCAAGTTGCTGCAAGCACTTCAGCCTTTCGCCACTTCGCGCGTGCGCGCACACGCACGTAGTCGTTCAGCGTCCGCGAGCCGCCCTGCCGCGAAGACATGCTCGCAGGCCTTGAGCTCGAAGGCGTGGCCATGGTGTTGATGTTGTGGAAGGAAGAGTGTGCAAGAGGCAGGAGTGGGGCCTCCGAATTATGTCGTCGTCTAATGAACTCGTTGTTCGCGTTCGTGATCGTGGAAAGGAGTGAAGGCGCCTTTCGTGGGGTGATTGTGCTTGCAGAGGGAAAGAGCAGGGCCCGAGACGCGCTAATTGAGCTCGCTGTCGCGTCCGGCGCTGACTGCAGGAACAAAGCTTTGCAGAAGTCGCCCATCAGGCCTAATCAAACCACGTGCGCCCCCGTGCCAGCTATTGAAGTTGAGAGCGCTCTCGATGGGAATCTCAGAGACCCTCCGTAGCAGTTCACGCTCGAAGGCTCGAAAGAAGTTGAACGGGGAACATACAAAGTATGCCGGCTGAATTGAGGAACCCGTGGCTACCCTCGCCGCCCTGGCGACGACGCCCGCTGCCACTCGCTGGCGGAGGCAACTCTAGAATATGACACAACAACTTCTGGCCACGAGTCCTCTCGAAATGGAGGCCCAATGCACAGCGGGAGGGCTTGAATAGTGACAACACCGCAGAAACAGCCCGGTCGAAGCAAAGGCTACTGTCGGTATGCCGCAAGCTTGGTAGTGTTTCCGCCCTATTCTCAACGAAGGGGACCTTCTTCTACTTCACACTTGACCCAGCATCCTGGAATCAGTACGTACTGGATACCCAGAAATGCCACAGTACTCTAGCAATTTGGGATTTGCAGAGGTTTGTGGCCAATCCGTGGCAATCCTGGGAGTTCGGACGACCGATCACTTTTGCATTTGCCTCCGAGATTGATCTCCACGGAAATAGCCGGACGGTCCGTCGATATCCTCGAGATCATCCACGCAGCGACATTATACTGGCCCATCCCCAACGCGCACTACTGGCTGCAGCGCACTCACCTTCACGCTCCTCTTCGACACCCTGCATTCGAGCCTCGCATCCTTGACAACGCTTCGCTTACGTCTCGCTCGCCCAGCTTGGGGACACGGCCAGATGGTGGAAATAAGGTCTCCCGGTGAGAGCTGCTCGGCCCAGAGTCACTGCTGATCTAGAAGGGGCAGCGTGAGACGTGAAAGCGCGCGCAACTCGGAATGTGAACTTGTGGATGGTCCATGCACGTTCCGTGCATTGTCGAGCAAGAAGTCACGGTATAGCTGTTTCGAGGGATCAGCAAGCAAACCTCGCACTGCGAACGGGCCTAGAGATCTTCTCATGCAGCCAGCGCTGCTCCCTTTATGCAATGAAAAGCACAGAATGTCTGCCTGTCACATACCCTGAGCGACGATAGATCAGGAGCGCCGCTTAAGATCTCACGAACGCGGACAGATCTGCAGAGGGCGAGACGAGAACTAAGCGGATCAGTCTGCAGAACGCAGGCGGTGCGAGGGTAGGTCAGGAATGTCGGGGACGCAGATCAAGACGGACGACAAGCGAAGACAGTCGGTGCTGTTCAATATGAGCCAAGGCAGTTTTTACGAGCATAGATAAAGCACCGGATGGGGAGTACTTGGGATGAAGAGCGACCACGAAAGCCAGGGCATCACCTCGATGTCGGCGAAGGCGTAGAATGTCGGGGTGTCGTGAGTTTGCGAAGAGCTGGGTAGGACCAGATCGTAGATCGACGAGGGCACACAAAGCAAGCCAGTAGAGCAGACAAGCAGAGAGCGTGCGACGGGTCAAGCAATACAGTGCAGTCAATGTCGGTGAGAAGGACGTCGTTGTCGGCGGTCGCGAAAAGATAGCCATGGCCTTTCCTTCGGAAGCTGTGCGCGCCACCTTGATGCTCTGAGTTAGATGCCATATCGGTGGAACTTACTAAAATGCAACGCATAGCTGCAAGTAGTGGTCAAGAAGGCGTTCGGAGCGCCACCGGAAACCATGAGATTGAGTGGCGTGGGAACAAAGTGCGGCATTTCCCGAGCACCTGCGTGGGCTGGCTGCATCGCCGCTCGCGACGAGGAAGCTTTGACTCTTACTTCATGTCAAGTGTAAAACCACGGACTCGACTCCTTTCTCCTCAGTCACATTGTATCTGCTGGCTATATGATCTTTTGTTCTTCCTGTTGATCGAGCCTCTTTCGGATGGAAATGGAGCCATACCCCTACCTTGAGCAATGGACTCATATCTCGCAATCCCAGCAGTCTGTTCTACGCGCCTACCTCCGTCGCCACTCGGGTCTACACACTTCGTAGTACGTCTAGAGCTCCTCGGTGCCCAAGTGCAAGTTCAACGTTATCGGGACGTCGTTCCGACAAGAGGTCACGGTATCCGTCGATCAAATCGCGCGCGCGTCGCGTATGTTGGCGTCATGAGCAGGCTCGGTGGCGGAAATCCCGCCTGGATTTTCCCTTTGTCCTCCCCGGCTACAATCTCCTCCCGCGATGTCTACCCAAGCCCTATCCACCGGCCTGGGCACCACAATAATGCCTGATACCGGAAAAGGGGCACCTGGCCACGGCCGACAGGCGTCCCGAACTAGCAGCACTCAAGACGCCATGATTGCCCCCCGTGGGCTGCGCGCGTGCTCACGCGTCGTTAGCACGCCATCCTGAAGCGCTAACCATAATATACTCCCCCACGCCGTATCTCCACTCATCTTTCTTCGCTTTCCTCCTCAATCCATCATCCACCTCCCCCAGCCCCCTCTACCAGCATGTCTGAGGCATCTGCAGCGTTCTACAAGTGAGTGATGCCCAAGGAGACGCAGAGGAGATGTTAATGCCCATGATAGGGAGCCCGAGTTTGAGACGATCCAGCTGCATGGCGGGCAGCGTCCGGATCCCGCGACGAATGCGCGCGCGGTGCCGATCTACGCGACGACGAGCTTTACCTTCAATGACTCCGCTGTGCGTAGCCCCCTCCCCCTCCCTATTTTACACTCTGATCCTGACATCCCCGTAGCACGGCTCCGATCTCTTCAACCTCAGGTGAGAATGACTGACAACTATCCCCCTTCGTGTAACCGACCGATCGCAGGACGGGGGGCTTCATCTACTCGCGCATAGGCAACCCCACGGTGGTGAGTACACAATGCGCTGTCAGTGCGAGCTCGCGTTCTAATCCCACTTTAGGATGTCTTCGAGCAGCGGATAGCGCAGCTTGAGGGGGGTGTCGCCGCTGTGGCCGTCGCGTCCGGCCAGGCTGCCCAGTTCCTCGCGATCACAGCGATCGCGTCCGCCGGCGATAACATCGTGTCAACGTGAGTTCCCCACATCCCAAAGTGGACTTCCCTTTGCTCACCGCACACCATCCCGCAGATCTTATCTCTATGGAGGCGTGCGTTTCATCATCCGTGACGAGGATGTGCACCCATCTGAATTGACATTCATTACAGAGCTACAACCAGTTCAAGGTCACCTTCAAGAAGTACGGGATCGAGACGCGGTTTGTGACGGGCACGAACCCGGAGGATTTCATCCCCGCGATCAACGAGAAGACCAAGGCGATCTACATCGAGAGCATCGCCAACCCGAAGTTCAACGTCTTTGATATCCCCGCCATCGCCAAGGTCGCCCACGACCACGGCATCCCGCTCATCATCGACAACACCTTCGGCATCGGCGGTTACCTCATCCGCCCCATTGAGCACGGCGCGGACATCGTCGTCCACAGCGCGACGAAGTGGATCGGTGGTCACGGAACCACCATCGGTGGTGTAATCGTCGACAGCGGCAAGTTCGACTGGCGCAAGTCGGGCAAGTTCCCGGGCTTCACTGAGCCGGCGGAGGGATACCACGGTCTCATCTTCAGCGACACTTTCGGCGCCGCTGCCTTCGCGGTCAAGGTCCGGGTAGAGGTGTGTACGGGTCATCGCTTGACCGCCGCCCAGCACTGACCTCATTATAGCTCCTCCGCGATGTCGGCCCTTGCCTGAGCCCCTTTGCTGCCTTCCTTCTCCTCCAGGGCCTCGAGACCCTCTCCCTCCGCGGCGAGCGGCATAGCAAGAACGCGCTCGCGCTCGCCCGCTGGCTCGAGCAGCACCCGCACGTCGCCTGGGTCTCCTACCTCGGCCTCGAGTCGCACTCCTCGCACGAGCTCGCGAAGAAGCTCCTCCGCGTGCCGGGCGAGTACGGCGGCATGCTCAGCTTCGGCGTCAAGGGCGACGCTGCGACGGGCTCGAAGCTCGTGGACAGCCTGAAGCTCGCGAGCAACCTGGCGAACGTGGGCGACGCGAAGACGCTCGTCATCCACCCCGCGAGCACGACCCACTCGCAGCTTACGGAGGAGGAGCAATTGGCGTCGGGCGTGCGGCCAGACCTCATTCGGGTACGTGTAGATTGTGACTGAGGGTAAGATGCCCGGCTGACAGTGATTGCAGATCTCCGCCGGTATCGAGTCGATCAACGACATTATCGCCGACTTCGAGGGGGCGTTCAAGGCCACCTTCGGTCAGTGAGGAAATGAATAGAAGAGACGAGACGTTCCGCTTGGGTTCGGAACATGTACTGATTGTGTATTTTATTCGATATGTGAACAAGACTAGCCGGATTGTATTCTCAAATGTATGCTTGAAGTGAAGATATCAGCCCAAATCGTATCTCCACTATCTTGTGGGTCTATGCGTGGCTTGTCATGTGGCTTGTCCATTACAAGTCACATCATCGTCACATCACGCATATCACACACAGCATTGTGCACCCTCCTTCATTCCCATCACAGGCTCTCAACAGCTCAAGCGACCGATCAGTGCACCGCGCTGATCTTGATATCCAAATCCTGCATTGTCACCGATGGGGTGCGCTGTTAATATGCACAGTGCACGTAAGGCCGACAATTCCCTGCACCCGACAATGTCGACAGTTCACTCGATGTTCCCTCCGATTCGGCTTCCAGGCCTCTCATTCATCCTGAGGCCGGACATCCCAGACCTCTACGGAGAGTGCTGTATATGGCTAGATTCGCAGCGCTTCTAAAGCACATGTCCTCCGTATGTGGCTCGCGTCGTTGGCAGCCTTTCTCTATCGACGTCATCCAAGTTCAATGCTTGTCGGTGCTGAACGTAAGTGCACAGACAGCAGGGCGCCGACAACCATACCGCAGCTGCTTATAAGCGGCGTTCATAACTTTCGACCTCCAGCATCTCTCACGCAAGTTCTCATCCGCCGCCATGCACAGGACTCTCAAGCTGATCTGCTACGTCGTCCATCTTACCCTTGGACTTCTGGAGACCAGCGTCCTGAAGGACTTGCCCACCGCCGAGCGCCGCAACGTCTTAGCTGCCGTTGCCATAGCCGCGATGGCTGTGACCATGATATTCCTTCTGTCGCCTCCAGTTATATTACAACACTGTGACAAGGTGCAGATGAAAATTCATCTATCGCTTTCCGAGGCGCTTGAAGAGGGCTGGGCAGGCGAGTCCCCGAGTAGCGGGAGTGTGCCTAGCCTCAGCGAGATACGGAATATGCGAGTGTGACCTTCTGCATTGCATTCGCAACTGACCCTGCTCAGGCTTACAAAACTCGACGCGGATTTCCTACACATGCGGGTGTCTATCTGGCGCTTGCATGCATACACCATCCCACGCGTCATTCTGTCTGTGACCTGGACAGGCGCAGCTCTGCGCCTATTCTTTCAATATCGTGCAATGTTGCAGGAACTGAAGGTGGCGTCCATCACCTGTCAGATATCAGTCTGCCACCCCTCTGACCACGCCCTCAGATAATATTCTTCTGGTACCGCCTACGCACTGCCGACATGCAACTGGGTAGAACTGTGACGCAGGCATCGTTGGCTGCGGCAGAGACTGTCGCATCCATCGCTACCTCAGCCCTAACGGCTTAAACGAGCGGACAGTTCCGACCCGAGCTCGTAGGCGACTTATCAATCATAGTGTCATTCGAAGGAAATACAAACGAACTTCTTTACTTCAGGCTGCTGCTCCGATTCGTCTGTAAATTAGTCATATGATCAACGTTTACGACCAAATAGCAGGATCCATTATTTCTTGCAGGCTCTCACCCATCTCGCCCCGCGGGAAGTGACCTAATCCGGAGGGGAGAGAGTGAGCCATTACAAACCAGCTCGAGACTGTGAGTTACAGCCATGCCAGTGCTTACAATTTATGCGATTCTGCCAGCAAAGTCCAACCGTGACGGCTGACGTTGCGCTCACGTCGTCACACGTGGCACCGGAGGGCCGCGCCGAGTTCATTGAATGGCCGTCGACCCTTGTCCAGTTGTCCGCAACTTGTCTTCAACGTTCACGTTCTTGTTTGCGTTATTTTTCTTTATTCTGAGAGCGCGAGCTCTTTAGATGGTCGCCCTCACCTCCTTGAGCGCATTTCTGCTCTTGACGACCCCAGCAATCGCGCAGACTTCGCCGAATGATCCCCTCCGCGCGATCGCCATTGCAGCGCCGCCACCCCCAGAGGCACCGATATGCTGTTTAGTGCAGCCTACAGACCAGGAAGCTACGGAAGAGGATGTCTTGCTGTCTTTTGAAGAATGGAAAGCGAAGCAGTTCGCGATGCAGCAGCAGACGCAGACTCGCGCGCAAGGGGACGCGAACCGGTCAGAAAGTACGACAGGGAGCTCAGCGCCGGTCAACGCGGGAGAGACCAACTCAGATGGCGGAGAGACGCAGCCCCCCGCGGCTGTGGATTCACCTGGCGGGACGGACGGCGCAGGCGCCGCGGCAAACGACGCAGGGACCGAAGAGCCTATGTCCCTTCACTTCAAGGTGCCGTTGACGGACCGCTTCAACTACGCGAGCTCGGACTGCTCTGCGCGCGTCCATGCCTCCCACAAAGGCGCCAAATCAGCGCACTCCATCCTGTCCTCAAAGCGCGATCGCTACATGCTCAGTCCATGCGATACAAAGACTCCCCAGTTCGTTGTGGTCGAGCTTTGCGAGGATATACGGATCGACACTGTCCAGCTTGCCAACTTCGAGTTCTTCAGCGGGGTGTTCAAGGACTTCACCGTCAGCGTCGCCAAGCGGTACACCACAGACGAGTCGGAGTGGACGGTCGCGGGCACATACCAGGCGAAGAACGTGCGCGGGGTGCAGGTGAGTGTCATACTTCCCCAATTCGCATCCCTCTGACATTTCATGTCAGTCCTTCCATCCCCCAACGTCCCTACGCGACTTCTACCGCTATATCCGCATCGACTTTCACTCCCACTACGGCAACGAATATTATTGCCCCGTTTCCCTCCTTCGCGTGTACGGCCTCACGCATCTCGAGCAATGGAAATGGGAGGCTTGGGAGGAAGAGAGCCGCGCGCGCATCGCAGGGTCATCCGCCCTTCCAGCCAGCTCTAGTGCGGACCCGACGAAGGTCGCCGAGGAGCCACAGGCAGCCGCCACCGCGAACGAGCAGGCCTCCTCTAGCGACTCAACAGACCGGTCGGGACGCGGACCGAGAACGCCTCAGACCACTGCTCTGCCATCGACGAAGGAGGTCAGTGTCTCTGCGACATCCTCGGCTACGACGTCGAGCACGTCGCCGAGCAGTCCGAGTGGCAGCCCGACGAGCCAAAGCGTCCCCACCACGGCTGCCGGGAATGATTCCAATGCTCAATCAACGGACGGTCCGCAACCCACATCATCCGTCTCTCTTACTTCCGAGGGGTCCTCGGTCAGCAAGCCGCCTGGCGAGCAGGTCGACGACTCGACGACCACCAGCTCCATTACCACGACAATCACTGCCTCGCAAAATGTCCAGACGGGCGTGAACAGCGTGTCGCTTGCGCCGCCCCTCGCGGCGGCCACGGGGGAGTCTATCTATCGGACTATCATGAACCGTCTGACTGCGCTGGAGGCAAATCAAACATTGTATATACGGTACTTTGAGGACCAGGCGGCAGGCGTAAGAGAGGTCCTCCGCAGGCTGACGGAGGACGTGGGGCGGTTGCAGGCGCTGGTGAGTGGGCTTATTTGGAATCACGAGCGACGACATTGAAGGATGTGCAGGGCAAGACGCAAAGCCAGAACTATCATCGGACGGCGGCGGAGTGGGACCGCCAACGGCTCCGGCTGCAGGCTGATTACGATGAGCTGATTAGCAAGGTGAACTACTTGTCCGACGAGGTACGCAGGGTTCAATCCGATGATCCCGACATCGAGCCTGAATCTGTCTAGGTCATCCTGGAGAAGCGCCTCAGTATTGCCCAACTTTGCCTGCTCCTGGCCGTGCTCGTCTTCCTCGCCACGACGCGCGGTAGCAACGTCGACGTCGTACACCCGTCCCCTGCCATGCGTGCCTGGGGCCGCCGCAAGCTCAGCATGAGCGGCCACTGGGTCATGGACCGACTCCGTAACGGTCGAGGTCGGGATGACAGTGATGCCTCCATATCTCGCGAGCGCCCAGCGCAGCGCTCGCGCGAAAACAACGAAGTCCTTTCGGAGGAGGAAATCCACAACAACCGCATGAGGGACATCAACTCCCGCTCGGTAGACCTGAGCGACCCCACTGGGAAGGAAGTGGACTCGGACGGGAACAAGGAGAATGTGCCCACCGCGAAGCGACGGCCAGCGCGTCTTGTCATCTCCACACGTCCCAGAGCGCCTTCACTGCGCACGCCAACTCGACGGCATGTGAACGGCGGTCTCGCAACACCGACGCGAGCGGCACATCTGCAGTGGCCAGCCACCGTAACACGCGCCGTAGGCATCGCGCTGGATAGGGGCACGGGGACGCCATCGCGCTCAGAGGCAGACACAATTCGGGCGCAGCGACCGGCGACCGTGCAGCGAAGCTCCTTCGCGTTCGGGAAGCCCGAGCGGCCAGCTTTGCTTCTGCGGTCGAACTCGGGAGGTACAGTGTTGCCGCCTAGCGGGTCGTGGCATGGGCCGCAGAGGAAGCCGCAACGGTCTGCGAGGGCGGCGCACTTGCATGAGGTGCACGCATCGTACTCGCGGTCGAGGGATGCAGAGGACGGTGATGAGAAGGGTGCTGAAGATAGGAAGGGGAAGGGCAGGGCGTCCGGTGACGGAGAGGATGGAGAATGGGTGGATACCTCTGAAAGCGAGGGCGAGGGCGCAATCGGAGACTCGCCCTCACACGGCCGTCGAGCGCGTCCTCGAAGAAGGAATAGCACTCCCTCGGAGAGCCAAAGTAGCCGCTCTGGCCTGTCGCTTGCTCCGGGACCTTCGACGCACGTCTCGCATGCCTCTGCGCCGGACGCTTTGTCTACCCCCTCTGTCGCGTCCATCCGTAGCCCTGAGCGTCGCCCGCGCACCCCGCGGACTACTTCACCGCCCGCGTCTGTTTCGCCGCCGCCTGCATCTCGAGCGTCTCCCGCCCAGTCATCATCATATCGCGGGCCTGGTTCATCGTTGCACGGACCACAGTCACCCATCCTTCCATCGTCCCCACTTCAGGTTAGATGATCACCCACTCCATCCGGCCATACGAACGACAAAAGGCAACTACTCATTTTTCCACCAAGGATCTCACGGATATCACGCATCTCTTCACGATACATGTACTATATCACCCGCAACGTCTTTTTTCCTTATTCCTGCATAATTCTCGCGTACATAGTTTTCCTTCCTGCATCTTCAATTCATCGGGGTTTTCTTTGTGGTTGCCTCGTTTCCTGTCAGCCTAGCTTTCAATGCACGACCTTCAACACTGGTATGTAAGGGCAAGCAAGCTCTTTGACCCGGTACAGACAACATACAACCCATGATACAATTTTCCGACTTGTTGCATGGTCCCGTCTAGGGTGCAGCGAACGTTATGCTTCTGTCATCCCGGCCATCCACCTCCTTGTCCATTGCCTCGAGTCCATCTAGGGGGTCCACCGCGGTGCTGATCACGGACTGCGAGGGCTGGGATTCAGCGAAGATTGAACATAGAAAAACTCGCGGTTCACACCTTCGCAAAGTAGATGCCCGTAGCGTCTTCGTCAGTAGATGCCAGGGACTGCGAGCGGAAGGTATCTCGATTGTTCAGACTTTGTGCAGGTCAGAAACATGTGCTGGCGCCTAAGCGAAGGCGGCCCACCTCGTCAAGAACGTGTTGGCATACGCTATCAGCACGAAATGAGCGTCGAGAATGCAGGCCAATTGAAGGCAAAGTACCACACACCTTTACCCAGTATGAAGCACAAGGCGACGGGGACGAAGCTCTCTGGACATCGGAGCTGTATTATACAAGCGGACAGCGCCAACGAGCTGTCGCAAAGATGTCAGGCATCCACGACCATCTTGATACCAACCAACCACACCTGCTAATGAGACCGCTCTTCACTGTCATACAGATGAGTCGGTTGACGAGCCCATTCGTGCTGTGGAGTGTACATCAGCATCAGGCTTGCCCAAGATCCCAGATGTGTAGTCCTAAACGAAGACGCGTACCCTTGAACGCCAGTCTTCCGAATCTGCAGATAGAAAACGAGCGACGCGGTGACGACAACATCGGTCGCCGCCGTTAAAGCGAACGTCGGAGGGACGAGTTCCTTGAGGAGGATTAGGCCGCTATCCCTCCGTGGTTCGCCATCGCTCACTGCGTATTTCTTGATTTCGGTCCCGTCCGGGTGGAGCAGTCTGGTCGAGTGTGAGCGTATGGCCTATCTTGGAGGGATTCAC
Organism: Pleurotus ostreatus/Saccharomyces cerevisiae fusant; assembly: GCA_024196135.1. Taxonomy (NCBI): domain Eukaryota; kingdom Fungi; species Pleurotus ostreatus/Saccharomyces cerevisiae fusant. The sequence continues at coordinate 15,271 of JAMQCK010000193.1, read as the reverse complement.
ATACGAAGATATAGCGATCGCTTTGGGTATAGATTAGTTCGGGTATCTCTCCTCGAGAAATGGTAGGCGTACACCATCCCATACACCCTTGTGCCAAAGCCAGAGCCCACTGTGATGCGTCAGAATCCAGCGTGGTAAGAGCGGCATGGAACGGCGTACTATCAGTACGGTGAGCACCCAATTGCGTCCGCTGACTAGAAGCACGCGTCATTCACGGCTTGTCCACCGAAGCTTCGGCAGAGTACTCACGAATGAATACGCGTCGCGCAAGGAATATTTGAACCATCATCCCTGTCATAGACTGGAAACTCGTCAGTTCATCCTTCAACGGGTTCGATGAGACGACGAACATTCACGCCAGCTGGTAGCTATACTAAGGTTAGAGCCATATAGATGGCAATCTTCTATGGGGAAGACTAACCGCAAGGCTCCTGCAATCTGTGAGCACGTAGCGGGATCGCAAGTGCGGCAACTTACCATACGGTGTGCATTAACGCATAGGTATTTCCCTGATGCTTTATCAAGTAGTAATAGGCGGCATGACAGGTGAAGATGTGGCTCAAGGTCACGGTGAACCTTAACGTCGCGGAAAGGCTCCTCTCTCAGAATGGGCTTCGTCTGACCAGGGAGTACGAACTCACCAAACCATCGCCACCTACGATCCCGATCAGTCACCTAACTCAATGAAAGCCGTACTTCGACGTACCAGTGCCTTCATACGACGCCGATCCTCCGGGAAGCTGCGGAAGTAGAAGCAGGCTTGCAGGAACGTGATTCCATAGTAGCTGTAGTTGCATCAGGGCTTAAGGGATCCGGGGGAGTATGGGGAAGAACCCGTACACGGAAGCTAGCGCTATGCCGATGAGGAACACGCCGAGGGTCGCGTCCGGTGACGGGGCGTCGCCCTCATCCGACATCGCGTCCACTGATCCAGGATGGTCGTGGGGGTGAAAGGAAAGGAGGAGAATTTTATCGACGCATCGCTGCACACCGTCGTATAACGGGTTCACGTCGCCGACCCACCCGCACGCATCCCCGGCATCCGTCCCCAACCGCCTATCAGCTGATTTGCCCGACGCGGGCTCGTGGTCGTCTTCCGGGGCTGATCTCCCGCATGGTTACCCGCGAGGATGGGCAGTGCATTGAGTGGAAAGAGGTACAGAGGGAAATTACAGAATGGGAAGTTTGAAATGTCGCGCGCCACCGCACGTGCTCAGTCCTCCTCCATGTCCAGGTCGCCTTCGACGCCCGCGCCTTCGCCAGTATCGTCGAATACGAGATCGTTCGCGTCGCCGCCTTCTGCGAAGGGGTCATCCCAGCCCGCGGACGAATCGTTTTGCGTTCCCGCGCCAGCAGTCCCCGCAACCTGCGCGCCACCGACCGACCTACTCGTCGCCGCTGCGTTAAGCGACTCCCGCACGCGCGCGAGGACCTCCTCCGTATGGTCTCCCAGCCTATCCTCCAGCTCTTCCACGATCTGCGTGTGCGGATTTAGCACGCGTGCGGTCCATGGCATGCGGGCGTACTCACCACATACAGCTCGATGATGTTGGTCGGCGCAAGGTTGACGATCTGAAGTTTCTCTGCCTTCGTGAGGCCGTACGGCTCGAGAGACTTGATCAGCTTGCTGATCCCTTCTGGTGTCTGGGCGCTTGTCGGTTGGTAGTCTGCTGAGAGGTATTGTATTGTCTGGATACAGTGAATAGGTCAGCGAGGAAGCAATTGCATCCAGTAGCGCTGGGACTGACCTCAACCTCGATGGTTCGCAGGTTCTCGCTGATTTCCACTACTGTTGGGTCCTTTCCGCCGGCGACCTTTGGTCGTGTTGAGCCTAATCCACCTGCCGCTTCCTCTTCCTTCTTTATCCGCACGGCCGTCTTACTCCTTGCGATGAAGTCGCTCTCAAGTTCTTGCAGAAGGGACAAGACCTCATAGTTGGATAGCAACGCAGACCGTGCTTTCACGACCTATCCCACTGTCTCAGTTGCGTTCTAAGCTTCGTGAACGAGAAGACGAACGAACCTCCATATTTTGTGGCGCAAGGCAAGGGGCTTTTCGATCTTCTTCCCACGGTTGAACTTCTTTTTCGAATTGTCACACCCCGTCACAGTCACCAGGCTGGTCCGACAGTGGTCCCGTTCTTCCCAAATAATCCCTCCTCATGACTACATATTCAAAGGTACCCAGCCACATAACAGTAGCATGCATTGTAGACAAAGTAGTAGTACCAGCCTGAGGCTGATCAACGGACTCGAAGTACCACTCAGAGCAGAAGGTCATCATTCCCTCCCCCAAAGCTCCCACTGTTCGACGCCGCCGGCTTCGGCGCGCCCATCGCCCCTCCCATCCCACCACCCGCACCCCACAGACTCTGGTTCACCTTATCCTTCTGCAGGTCCTTGATGCTCTTTCCCGCGCCCGCAACGGGCGTGCTCGGCTTCGAGCCGCTGCCCCCGAGCGACATGCTCCACAGATCGTCGAACGCGCTCGCGCTCTTCGGCGTCGCGGCAGACGAGGAGGAGGTCGACGTCGACACGGGGCGCATAGGCGGTGGAGAGGTGGCCAAGGAGGGCTGCATGGGCGAGGTGGCAATCGAGGCGGGGCGACCGCCCATACCCATGCCCATGCCGCCGCCCATGCTGCCCCTCGGCTGGTGGCCCATAACTTGCGGCTGCATGCCCATACCCATACCCATGGCGGCTTGCTGAGGCTGGCCGTAGCCCATCCCCATCGCGGGCTGTCCCATACCCATGCCGTAGGCACCGAACGATTGCTGCCCGTATGCGGGCGGAGACGCCATCGGCGCCGCGGAGACGGGAGCAGACGCGGTAGCGGGTGTGGAGTTGAGCAAGTCCATCAGGTTAGGCTTCGCTGCCGCTGCTGCCGGGGCCGTTGCAGGCGCAGGGGTCGTCGGCGCGGCTTGGAAGTCAGCGAAGTCGTCGTCTGCGTGAGGTGGTCAGGGGATGTCCAGTTTGTGATACGGGTTCGGCTTACCATCACCACCACCCAGAGCGGGCAGGGCCTTGTTTTGGTTGTTCGCAGGCGCTGGAGCAGGTGTCGGCTCGTCATCGAAGCCGCCAAGGAGGTCGACGACTGGTTCCGGCTGCTTGGGAGCAGGAGGCGCCGTTTGCCTACGCTCTTGGGCGGCACTACGCGAGCTAGTAGCTGCGGACCTGACAGAACTAGACCGTGCGGGCCTCGAGGACTCCTCGTCGGCACCAGCATCATACTCCTCGAATCCGCGCCTTGAGGTGTCATCGCGGAAGCCAGACGAGCTTGACGCGAAGCCTAGTGCAGGTCAGCATCTAGCAGACGAACGATGTATTCAAGGGACATACCACCGCCGCCGCTATATCCTGCGGAACCCGAGTAGCCACCGCTGAATGACGAGCCCGAGTACCCTCCGCCGCCAAGGCTATCGCTGCCAAAGCCGCCATACCGGCTGCCTCCGCTGGAGAAGGACAAGCCGTCATTGCCTGTACCAATGTACTTGTTCTTGTTCGCCTTCGCTTTGCGACGCTCGGAGCGAATCTTTTCCACATCGGAGAGCAGTTCGGCGAGTTCGCGGGATCGGTTGCGGACTGTCACCGAGCGTCAGCCCTCAGCACATCTCGCTCGCGCTGACACACACCATTCAAGCCCTGGTCCTTCCCCTTGTCATCTATGTAGTGGAAGCTGCGGAGCATCTTGATAGTGGACAAATGCGACCGCGCGTCGTCCACGACGCGCTCCGAGCCATTCTTCACGAGGTATTCCAGTAGTTGCAGGGCCTGTTATGTGGGGGCGCGTGTCAGCAACGGGCCTCTCCGACAATCGGACATCTTCGCACCTTGTAGATCTGCCGCCACTGCCGCGCCTCCTTCTCCATGAATCGCGAGTAGATAGCAGGCATAATCTCGTTGAATTCCGGGCTGGGGGAGGGTTAGCGCGGGGGGGCGCGCGAGGGTAACCATGGGTCGTACTAATTGAATGTCCTGCGCGGCGGGGAAGGTGGGCGTTAGCTTTTGACGACGTGCAGAGGAGAGAGTAAGAGACGCACTTATTGGCGATGTTTTGCATAAGGGTGGAGGAAGCTCCCCTGTGCGGGATGAGCGCGTTGTTTGCGCGGAAGGGCGCGTCACGCACCATGGCTCGTCGTTCGTGGCCTCGGCGACTAGCGCTTCGACCTCGGAGACATTCAAGACGATGTTCTTAGCCTACATACGTGTAAGCAAAGCACTTAAGAGCGAGGTCGTGCCACGCACCTGGTTGTACATCGACTTGATGTCGTACATCGTGATTTGGGAAAGCTGGTTCGAGAGGGATTCGAGCTTGTCCATCTTGGCTGCTTCTCGCTTTCGCGCAGGTCAAGGGCAATGATTTCTGGTGTCCGCTGGTCGAGAGGACGCGGCTGAAGGAAGGGATGAGGAGGAAACGCGCCCGGAGGCGTGGCGGCTCGGGACGAGTTGGCTGTGTTTGCGTTTCGGGACGTTCGCCGGTAAACAAGCGCCCACAAGGCTCCTACCTCTCAACTCCCTGTCTGCACAGATAGCGCGGTCTCCTACATATGTCTTCAAAAAATGTGAGCTCCGTCGCATGTGCGCGTCTGACAATCAAAAGGGCTCGTATGCTATGACTGGCGCGAATTGTGATCTCTCGTACTGCCCTGGCTGACAGTGGTAGGATTTTCACGTCGGTAGGCCTGGAATATGGGTCGCTCTCCCTCACGTCCAGCTAGGATCTATTTCAGCGGTTCATCAATGGTATTGGAAGATGGACGAGAGATCATCGAACCCCAACAGTGCTCTACTTTACGAGCGATTTTGCGCGCCACTGCAATATTCGCCCCTATCGCATTAGGCTTTCCGCGGCCGACCGAGGAGTTAGAAGCACCAACACTGGATTGCAGCGGATTACCCGCGAATAAAAGCAGGACTTTTGACAGCCACCTGTCAAACCTCAGCTTTCTAATCCGCAGAGTTCCGTGGCAATCCGTTCAATTCGTTCCAAATCCTCTCCGGCTCTACTTGCAGTTCAAGTCACTGCATTGATGGATTCGAGGCGTTGTAACAGCCATTCTCATGACGGTTAGTGTCATGCAGTCTTTGACATTCTTTTGTGCATTCCGTCCTTCGGTGCTTGCGATCAGAGGTCCTATCCCCCCCTCGACTCGATCCGGCACGCGTACGTGTATCTAGAGTCGTGCTAGAGTTCGTCATCGGTGGTCTTGTGTGTCACCTCCTAGTCATGGAGCTCGTCGTGGAGATAGATGCTAGCTTCTACCGCAAGGTCAGTTGAGGATGGTATTCCCTGGCCGCGTCTTCCTATCCCCGCCTCTTCATTGGCTGGGTACAGCCTTACATTTTGACGATATAATACCCGTGGTCAGCCGACTGATAGACCTCTAGGTGGTACCTGCGTGTATACAACCCGCTCCCTTCGGTATTACAGAAGCTCACAAGCGAGACCCTGATGACCTCTTGGGCTGGCCGTGGCGTCCGATATCAGGCGAAGTTGTGAAGAAGGTTACTTTGTGCAACCCTGTCGCAGAAAATCTTCAAGGCCGTTAAAACCACGATAGATCGGCCTACAACTGCCTTCAGACCCTTCGGAGAAATTTCTTGGAAAGGAAATCTCCCTGTTCATTTCTGCACGAGCTCCACCACGTGCCATGATAGAGATCCGATCAATTGAACACCTATTCAAATTACGTAACGGCGCGCTTCGGAGCGCCAAGGGGCGAGAGCCCAAGTCCAGATTTACATCTTGTCCCGGACCCTCACCATCCTTTTGCTTGGGAAGCTCACAGCACCTGCTCGACCTCACCAATCCCAAGCTGTCAACCTCCTGTACGCTTTTAATGCAAAGCAGAGACTTCGTCAACTCCAGCACTTCTGCATTCTCTTTCTTCGACGTTCTTTCTCGCGGACAGGCGGATGATCCACCGCGCGGACGTCCCCTCCCCGCTCCCATCGAAACCGGACAGCGTGCAAAGGAGATCGATGGACTCCCAGCCTCTGAACCCCAAGGCGCATCCCTCTTCCCCTCGGCGAACACGGCTGGTCCCTTCGGCACGAACAGCGATGTCCAGCCGGCATCCTTCACCGGGGGCGAAGACCTCACCCGCTCCCCCGCCGCCATGTTTCTCTCCTCCTTCAGCCCCATGGCAAGCGCTACCACTCACCTCGCGCCAGACGCGGAGGGCGCCACTGTCGGTGGCTACACCCTTGGCGGCGTCATCGGTTACGGCGGCTTCTCCACAATTCGCAAGGCCTTCTCGCGCTCGGGCTCCCTCGTCGCGATCAAGATCGTGCGCCGGGATGACATCCAGCGCCAGCAGAACCCGGAGCAGGCGCGGCGGCTGCTCAGTAGGGAGGCGGAGACGTGGGCCTCGCTGTCGCATGAACACGTGCTCCCTCTGTTCTCCGTTGAGCGCACCGCGTCAGCCGACTTCTTCATCACAGCCTTCTGCCCCGCAGGCTCGCTCTTTGACATCCTCAAGCGCGACGGGCATCCGGCGCTCCCCCAGGACGATGCAGGGGTCATGTTCCGGCAGGTCGTGCGCGGTCTTCGCTACTTGCACGAGACTGCACGGCTCGTTCATCGGGACATGAAGCTCGAGAACGTGCTCGTGGACGAGATGGGGGTGTGCCGCATCACCGACTTTGGGTCGGCGCGCCACATTGGGGAACCCCTCCGCTCCGAAGAGGACGAGGACGAAAACACTCGCCCTAACATGCCCAGCACGGCGAAGCCAGGACTGGTTCATCGCACGTCCTCGCTTGCATACCCCACCGCCAAGCAGACACCGCTTCACCTGTCACTCAAGCGCCACCAAGGGCCTCGCTCGCACCGCAACTCGACCGCTTCAGGTGGCCGCGGCATGGCTGCTGTCTTCGCGGATGGCTCACTACCCTATGCCGCACCCGAGCTGTTACTCCCTCCTCCCTCAGGTGTGCCTCCCGTCGCCGATCCTGCTCAAGACATATGGGCCGTCGGCGTCATGCTCTACGCTATGCTAGCAGGGCGTCTGCCGTTCACCGACCAGTTCGAGCCACGGCTGCAGATGAAGATCATCCACGGTGCGTCCCTCTTTCTCCGCGTTCTCATCGTTTACACACAGCTTGCGGCACCTGCTGCGTGCGTGCGTCAATCGGTCATGTAGCCTATACACTCTATCACGACTATCTACTAATACGTCTGACAGGCACTTACACTATGCCCTCGGGAATCGGGTCGCGCGCTGAACGCGTGATTCAAGGGTGTCTGGAGCGATCTATAGACGCCCGTTGGACGGTCGCTACGCTCGATGAAGACGCGTGGGGCGTAGGCTGGGGCGAAGAGGAAGGCGATGACGGCCGAGTCGGCCCTGATGTCGACGAGCGTGAGCGCGGCTATGAAGCTGAGCATATCCGTCGCCGGACCCCCTCGCTGGACCGTTCAGGCCGATCCTCACGTGCACGCCAACGCACCCCGTCGCCGCGTCCTGCGCGGACGACGACGATACCAGAGGAGCAGGAGGTGTACTACGCGCCAACATTCCTGGACTCTCCAACGTCGTCGACCTTCAGCCGGCAGTTGCGGGATAGCGATCTGCGGCAGCTGCAACGTGAGCGGTCGCTGTCCCCGACGCCTATCAGGGAGCGTGGCCGTCGGGGCGAGGTCGGTGCGACACGCGTGAGCGAGCTCAGCAGGAGCCGGCCGCGAGACTTAGATGTGGACAACCCATCCTTGACTCCTGATATCGGCACTGACGTGGACCAAAGCCCGCGGGATAGCAGTCGGCGGCGCAGCGTCAGCCGCGCACGGGGGTCAAGCCGAACGCGCGATGTCGGGCATCCTTTCATCACACGCGACGTCAGTTCCTCGCGCTCGCCGCCGCCACCAATGGGCCTCTCCAGCTCTTTCTGCAGCGCGCTGTCCGGTCTTACGCGTTCCTCGTCCATCTCCTCTGGAAGTCTACCTCGCTCGCACTCTCGGGGTCGCTGGGGTGGACGCGAGGTGTCCGGTGCGTCGCCCGAGCAAGTGTACGAGCAGGCTACGGGCGAGGTCTACGTTGGGTCGGAGTCTATGAGCTTGACGGACCGCCTTCTGAGCGTAGAGGAGGACGCGGAGGCGGAGTTCCCGAAGCGGGGGCGGAGGAAGATGTCGCCCTTCGCGCCGTACCGGCGGCCGTCGGTGGACAGCATCGACGGCGAGGGGAGGAGGGGCAGTAGCGCGTCGTCCCGGCGGAACGGGAGGAGCCTTTCGAGGCGGGATGTCAGCTTGTCGAGGCGGGACACCAGCAACGCCTCTGGGCGGGATGCTAGTACCGCTTCCAGGCGCGAAGCGGCTGTCAAGCAAGAACCGTTGCGTCGTGCAGAAAGTGTGCCGGCGGCGGAGGCGTGGGCGCGCGCGATTGGGAGTACGGTGAAGGATGTCTGTGCGTTTGCGACGCCAGGCTCGCGGAGCAGGAGCCTGTGCGCGGAGAAGTAGGGCGCAGGGGCGGCGCGTTGAATCGTCAAGCAACGCTGTTGTTACTGTGCGGTTGTGCGCGGTGCTACTGTCCAAAAGCGCTTGTTGGCGCCTATCTCTGTTCGTCTCATGCCTTCTTTTTCTTTGTCCATATTTGGCTTGGTTTTTATGGTCCACATTCCCATATTAGGCCGTCCATTGTCTTCATACCAGCTCCCTGACCTATGTTCCCCTCTTCATCTTCCTTTGTTCCTACTTGCCCTCTCATTACTCGCTCTCATAATCATCTGACACTCCCCTCCCCTCGCTCTTCCCTGTTGTACCTTTCTCCTCTTCCTCTCTTCGCCCACCCTCTTCTCTCCTCTCCTCTCGCCCCGCATCGTAACTTATATCGACACGCACGCTTTTACCACTGTATAGTTACTCGGCCTTATACCTTGTGATCGTCACGCGCTTTACGATTGGCATCTTTCCTCGAGTTTGTCCGGGGTCGCGTCTGACGCACGGTCGTCGCGATGATTGTGCGTAGTGCTTGCATACCCGATTGTATTACCACCATATGATCGCAGTGCATTGGTTACAAGGAAGGCGTGAATCGGGAGATCCGACAATCGCATAGACAAGGTAAGGAGCAGTCGGCTACCGTCTATGCACTAAAGTTTCCTAGCTTTCCGCTTCCGCCACATCCTCCTTAGCTTCGTGTCCCATTCCCTCTCTGTCTCCGCGGTCTGCATCGCCTTCATCTGCGTCACCCGTGTTCGTTCCACAAGGTTCGGTTGTGCCATTGCTTCAGCTACCAGGCCAGGACGTATCACTTCTACGAGATCCAGATACGCCTGTTGGCCGCGCAGCGTGCGAAGGGCACTCCCGACCGCAGGCTTGACGTTGCCCCAAACCCTGTACATGGGTCCCAGTATATTCCACCACGCCTGCGAATGCGATTCCGATGTCTGTCTCGTCAATCGTAGGATGTTGGAGTGCAGCGATTCCGCCTCTGAAGTCCACGGCTGTCCGGAAGGTTGCATGATATCCAGTAGTATGCACCACGTCAGATGGTTCATCTGCGACGGTGTTGACCCCGGCTCCGTGACGTCGGCGATGCGAACAAGATAGTCCACATGCAGCATCCTGTCCACGTATGCGAGTTGGACGATGGATCCGAAGTACGATGACAGGAGCGACCCGAATCTGTCCAGCCAGTAAGACCTCAAGAAGCCTCGAGCTCCGCCCTCCTCAATTTCAAAGTAGCGATCGACGTGCGGCCAAAGCGCCGCGAGGATATCATGCTCGACCGTGGCGTTGAGTGCTTCGTGGGGATAAGACTGGAATATCTCATCTATATGAGGGAATATGCCTTCCAGGACAGGGTATGCTGGGTATATGTGAGGTCGTTCGGGTTGATTGAGCAAGTAAGCGAAGGCCTGCAGAAGCGGGCGAGCTGCCCACTCGGGCGGAGACAACGGGAACACGTCCAAAAGCTGTACACGGCTATCGACGGACCAGAATGAGACCTTTGCGAGCTGTGTGACAGTCGTCAGGAGCTGCTGTGATTGGCGCGTCGACAGTTCGTTGGAAATCATTGTATGAGAAACTAAGTGCAGAAAGCGCACTTCCCTGTAGTGTAATTTCGCGTGATACGTCCTCCGGTCTGCGGACAACTGGGCGGTCGCTTCCACTTCTATTGCTGCACGTGCCAAGCTCTTGAGAGCGCCTTGCAAAGTGTGCAGTAGCAAGTCCTCAAGTGACACGATCTGAAAGTGGTCAACAATACAGCAAAGCGGCTCAGACTGTTGGCTAACGTTGGCATGCTCTGCGCATCTCATTTCGCACACCAGGTGGTGGATTGTCCATATGAATTCCATATAGAGGTCGTTCTCAGGCGCATCGGACAGGTTTTCGTAGTGGATATCGGGCCACGAGCGCATCTCGATCGTGTTCGCACACCGCGCGGGGCCGATATGTCGCCAGAGATAAATACCAAGATGAACGGCGCCGGAACGCGCCATCTCGACGGATCTCAAGCAGGGAAGTACGCAGTGCCAGACAGCGGGCTGTACGCGCAGTGCCTTTGGCGATGATACGTGAATGAATGGTAGCGAAATCGAATCGATCAAGGCTCCTAGGAGTGGTCTGCCGATAAACCTTTGAAGAAGAGTGTTCTGCGGATATGCATCAACAGCCGCAGCAAGGGCCAGAAAGGCGGCCTGCAGCTCGGCTGCATCCTCCTCATAATTTACGCCTGTCAGCATCATAGCAGTTCTCAGAGGGACGAGATCCGGATCCTGGGGTACCTCGAGAAAAAGCAAGCTGCGAGCAAGGCGCTCGCGCAAAGTTGCATTTTCCTCGTCAGCGGCTTGCATTAAGGCATTGAGGCGAGTGAATATCTCGCTGTAGAGATCGTCACGCCGCAGGCGATGGTGAAGCAAGATATCGGGGGGTAGTCCAGATATAGCCTGGACAGCAATGCTGATCGCACTCGGGTTTGAGGACGTGGCGTGGACCCATAAAAGGCACTCGATTTGGAGCAAGTTCTCGTTGCGAGCGATGGCAAAGGACTCTCTATCCCGCGGTGTCCGCGCGGTAGACAACGCGAACATGCGGGTGAGATGCGTCATGAGAAAGCCTACCCATAGTCGCGCGCGCGGCGATGAGGTCGATGGAACTGGTAAGTCTCCTAGCGCAGCTCGCCTGAGCACCTTGTCTAGGAGGTAGCGCAGGCCGATATACCCGAACTGAGAGAGAGGTGTCTTGTACGGGCATTGGCTATCAAGCATCGGCAGGACATTCGCGACAACATACAGCGCATAGACAGCAACAGCGAGGGCGACGACGACGCAAGCTATGGCGGAGTCGAATGTGAAGACGTAAAGGGCGAGTCCGACGAAGAAGAGAAGCAGCGCTATATGAAGCAACATAGGCAGAAGGCCGACGATGAGCGGGACGTTCCAGCGCTCTACACCGACCAGCCTGAATTGACGTGCGAGCGCCTGGTGCTTGGGAGTCCCGGATACATTGCTTCTATAGGCCTGACGCGTATGTCAATGTTTGGACGAAGGCCCGGCTGCACTTCGCTTACCAGGAGCCACTGCTTGATGAGTACAGCCATGAGCGCGGCAGACATACTAAGAGCGAGGCTCGTGTACCACAGACCGTTACACCAGTAGTCCAGTGCGGACGCAGTAACAGCATCGAGCGCAAGGCTTGACCGCGGCACATCGTCGATGGAAGACCCGCTCGCCCAGGCCCTTTGCAGAGCCATCATCTCCGCCAGGAGACTGACCGATATCTGCGCATAATCGGGCTTCAGCGCCTGGGAGGACTGCACCACAAATGCGGTGACCACAGCAGAGAACAACCCGGTCTCAGAAGAGCGCGTCAATAGCCTATCGCGCGCATACTAGTGACGACTTACGAATACGAGGAGTACATCCAGTGTCTCACGCCATCCGTCCACGAGCTCGGCGTCGTATATTCTCCCTTCGTCGAGCAGAACGTGCCAGAAGCGCGCGTTGTTACCCAACTCTTCACCGTAGTCATCTTCCGCGTATTTTTGCTCGTAATCGTATGGGTTCGCTGGCCAAAAGTCAACGTGGGCCGTGATCGGGACGCAATCGAGCTTCACGCACGACGTCTCTGTTTGAATCGATTCCTTCTCTTCTTGTCTATCGACTCTTCATCGTCCTTGCTCCAATTGTAGGTATTCGGTATGGGCTCGTTTGCCTCTGGTGCGTCGGCCATCGCTAGCGCCGCCATATCGGAATTAGCAAGAAACACAAGAGAGCCTCGCTTGCCTGCGAACCTTGATGATAACACAAGGTGCAGCCCGTCCTCGAAGAAAAGGACCGCGTCCTCGAGAGGAAACCGTTGGATGATGGTCGTTGGGTCGAAGCAGCGGGAAACAGCAGTGCCAGCTGGCAGGCGCGAGCAGTATCGGCAATCACCGAACACCCACGTGACCGAAGTTCAACTTGAGGGACGAGTCGAAGCGAGAAGGAATGTTCGCTTTCTCACCACTACCTGGCAGGATCATATCAGACTCACAATAAAATGGTCACACATTCATGCATTTTAGGGGATTTTATATTGTTGTATAGTATTTTGGTAGAGAACAGTCAGTACTAGTTAGGGCTGACATGATCCCTATTTAAATGATATACTACGGAAATATTTGGGACGATAGACTAGGCAAGGGGAAGGGGCTAGGTACAAAGCGTGTATATGTACCATATCGAGCCATGTCTTCCATCTAGTCAGATGAAATGCCATTGAGTAGATTTAGTAAACAGTTTGTGTCGATGCGACGGATTGACAATTGTGGTGCCTGATGTGGAAAGAGAAAAGGACACAAAGACATGAAAGGAAGAGGAAGGGTCTACGTCAGTCAGCTGCAGAGTAGAATTAATGGCATGGATCGGCCTACCTATTGCCGACAACCACAGGAGCGGGCACGGCGATGGGAGGAATGATAAGTTCCTGTTGATACGCAGTTCGCTTGTACGAAGTCATGGACTGTGCCCTTTTGATGGTCCTCTGAGTATGGTTGGTCAGTACGCGTAGGTCTGACCAGTAGAACTGAGATCTACCTTAACCTCGCAAGACAGCGCCGAATATTCGATGAGGAGCCGAGTAGCTACGTAGAGTCTCTGGGGACCACGAAGGAGCCTATGGATACGGCCCTCGGACGAGGAAGAAAGGGCGTGCATCTCCATCGTCCTGTCCTCGAGCTTGCAGAACCTATTCAAGGGTGAGTCAGACGATGCGTGAGCAAGGTCTGAAGGAGTAAGCTTACCTTGCCTCAATGTCGCTGCCTTTGACCGCATCAGAGTCGATGGCGGGGATAATATTTGCGTGCACATTATCGCAGCAATCGAGCACGTCCTCGAATCTCGGGAAATTCCAGGCGACGAGAGCGCCGAGCAGTGATAGAGAAAGCACGAGCACAACGCGTTTCGCGGTGGCGCTCAAGCGCTCTAAGACCAACGCCTGTGCGACGCTGCCGAGAAAATGTAGAAGAAAGGGAAGATAGGGATTCATGGTGTGTACATGGGAAGCGAAGGAGAGGACGAGTCAGGAAGCCTTCATATACTCACGTCAGACCTTTTTAACAGCTTGAGAGGGCTATAGCAAACGAAACCAAAGCAAGACAGAGATATCTTCTCATTGTAATGGGGTACGGCGTGCGTAAAATCAGAGAGCTATACGTACTGCAAACCCTATCCGTCCCATCTGGCCAGGGCGTACGAGGCGGCCGGCGAATCCTGTCGCGAACCGTCATCTAGAAGCCGCAGTAGCAATCGCGCTATGCCGAGGAGTGAATAGAGAGTGCGGGGTAGATGAGGACCACGTACGTTCGGCGCAAGAAACAGCAGCGGAATCTGTAGATGCCGGGCAGGTTCGCGCCGCTGCGCAAGCACGAGGGGGCAGAGGCCATCGGTCAGAGCGCAGATGCGGCGGACTAATGCACAGCGAGGCGGCGTACGAAGAAGGATGGGGAGCAGTCGGAAAGATCCAGTGGCTTCCAGAAAGCTGCGCAGAGTTGTGACTCGAACTTGTATAGTCGGCGGTCGTTTGCTACAGATCCGGCACCGTAGATAGTTCTCAAAGTGGGTAGCAGCCGAAGAAGATAGCAGGGGAGCGGCTGTGGTCTTGCGAGAGGGAGGAAATTAGGTCAGCAAGGAAGAGACGGGTTCACGATTTTTAGTGACCTGAATCGAGCCATGGGCGATGTATGGCAAGGGCACTGTAGGGCAGTCAGAGCATCATCACGTCCAAAGGTAGAGGGCGGTTCCAGCGCAAGGCGTGCACTACATGCCCTCGGAATTTCTCGAGCGAACTGAGGGCCTTGAGAGGAAACAGTAGGCTGTGCCAGCCGCTGAAAGACCTGGAAGGCGGGGCTTTTGGTTTCGGTGGCTCCACGATAGGAAGGTCGACTCCAAGCTATGTGCGAATCTATAATTCAGGTACATACAGCTACCAGAGAGCGACGAAGACCGTTGAGCTCGTTAGATGGTGACGGTTGATGTGCAAGACGAACAAACATGGCTCGGGCCGTCTGATTGATTGGAACGTGACTCAGTGCCGCTCCGATTCGAGATTTACCAACCGATCGAGTTCAAGTTCGAACCGCTATGATCGAGGCATCGAGTACGCGATATCTGCCGGACTTCGTCTGCGGGAACCATGGTCTCGTATTGTTCTGGACCTCCTACGACCACGACCACCGGTCCTCGCTGATCGCACCATCGCGCTTCGAGTATAAGGCGAAGCTCAGGTCTTTTCATTCCCGCGATCGTGGTGCACAGCTGTCCCTCCCTGCGTCGCAATACGCCCACACACTAGACTTCAGCTGATCCGACATGAGGCGACCCCTCTGGTGCACTTGCGATGGTCGATGGAAATAACGTTCGTCTTCCTTCTGAACCATGCGGGCTCCTCTCCCTCATGGGCTTGCTGACGTGGGCGGAAAACACTTTACAATTTTGACGAGCGCGTTGAGCCACGGGAGATTGATAGTCAAGGGACTCCTTCTACAACTCAACAGCCTGACACCAGCTGTGCGTCCCGGAATACAAGGAGAGCCTTGCAGAGCTTCAGCTGTAAGCGGCGATGACCGCGCCACAAATCTCATCAGCTCGGAACAGACCCCATCTCTATGAAGTGCCTGTGAAAGCATCTAAGCCGCATCTATCTCTATTGCGGCACCTCCTTGTGATCTCGAACCGCGCCGTTCTCCGTCGACGGCGCACTGCCCTTCGCCTCAGTTGGATCCTTGACCTCGTACGAAGGCTCCGTCGTTTCGGGTCCAGTCTGCTTTCCCTCGGGCCTCGCCTGCTTCCCC
>JAMQCK010000192.1:0-41451 GCA_024196135.1 Pleurotus ostreatus/Saccharomyces cerevisiae fusant | reverse complement strand
TCGGCGCGCCGGGAACGCACCAGAGACACCGATCCCTCAATATCCATCGTCTGCCCGTCAACAAGGCTCCAATCCTCCACGCTATGAGCGAGGGCGAGAACATCCACGTCTGTGCCGGCGGCGCTGGAAGCGCTGAGAGTGCTGGCCATGGGATGAAAAAGCAGGATGGTGCTGGACATGCGAAAGGCACACTTTTAACCGCATGCAGCCGCCACGTTTGCGCTGCGTTCGGCAAACCACGGCCGAGCGCGGGCCACGTCATCCCCGAGTCTGGGCCGTTGAGATGCGGGATGCGTGTGTCGCATGGGTTTTATGCGGGCCAGTTCCACAACATTATCTGTAGAATATGCACACCTGCATAGATTCTACGTACTGTCTATCTACATGTACTTCCTGCGTACAAAGTCCATCAGCGCCATGACACTCGTCGGCTCGTCCGTTGCATCCTTGTCGACGATCCAGGCGATAAACCCATCCACAGTGTCCCAGCTATGACCGCGCGACCGCGCCCGCGGTGAGGAGCAAACCAGATCCCAGAATGCGTCCCGCTTCAGCTCCGGGTCCTGGAAGATGCCCCACGCCATTGGGAGGCCGACGCGCCTGTCCCTGTGCACCGTGCGGCCGAAGTCGGGGTGTAGCTCCTCTATCGCCCCGATATGACAGGTCCAACAGAGGCGGTGACCGGGCGTGTACTTGATTGCCCTGCGGAAGGCGTAGAACCGCAGGAGCTCTTCAGACCCGCCGAGGCTGGGGCATTTGTTGATGTCGTGGGACGTACCCGGACCGGGAAGGATATCCCCTTCGACAAAAGCGTGGAGAGCACAGAGGCCGCAGTTGCCCTCACAGATGTACAGAAATCTTGCGTAGCGGCGGACGAGCTCCTCCCTGGCCATCCTGCGACGTGCCGCGTCGTCTGCGGACTCTGGCGGAGTGGCCTCCCCACCGTCGGTGGTCTAAACATTGATCAGTCGCGAGTAATGTCGGCGCGCCGGGAACGCACCAGAGACACCGATCCCTCAATATCCATCGTCTGCCCGTCAACAAGGCTCCAATCCTCCACGCTATGAGCGAGGGCGAGGACATCCACGTCTGTGCCGGCGGCGCTGGAAGCGCTGAGAGTGCTGGCCATGGGATGAAAAAGCAGGATGGTGCTGGACATGCGAAAGGCACACTTTTAACCGCATGGGGCCGCCACGTTCGCGCTGCGTTCGGCAGGCCCCGGCCGAGCGCGGGCCACGTCACCCCCGAGTCTGGGCCGTTGAGATGCGGGATGCGTGTGTCGCATGGGTTTCATGCGGGCCAGTTCCAGAACATTATCTGTAGGATATGCATAACTACGTACTGTCCGTCTACGTGTACTTCCTGCGTACAAAGTCCATTATTGCCATGACGCTCGTCGGCTCCTCCGTGGCATCCTTGTCCGAAATCCACTGCGCGAACCCCGAAAGAGAGCTCCAGGTATGCTGGCGCGCCGGTGGATGGACGGTCGGGACGAGCTCCCTGAGCGCCTCTTTCTTCAAATCCTTGTCGTGAAAGACGCCCCACGCCATCTCGAGCCCGACGCGCTTGTGTGGGTGCTCTCTGTCTTTGAAGTCAGGGTGTAGCTGGTTCGACCCCATCGACGCGTAATGGCAACTGTAGCAGAGAGCGTGCCCGCTCCGGTATTTTATGCTCCTTCGGAAGCTGTAGAAGGCTTGTCTGTCGTCGTACCCGTCGAAGCTGGGGCAGACGTTGACCTCGTGGTCCATCGCCGGCGTCGGACCCCTCCCTCCTTTCGCAAAGGCGCGCACAAGGCAGAAGCCGCAGTAGTTCCCACAAAGGTCCAAGAAGCGCCGGTAGTTGTCGACCTTATCCCCCTTCGCCGTCTCTCGTGCAGCGGTACGCGCCTCGGACGCGGCCACCGCGGCTGCAAAGCGCTCCTGCCTTTTGCGGATGACCTGACTAGCCTGCTCCTCGGGCATGTGATGACGAGGAATGAGCGGCTGTAAGGCGGGGTTCTGCTCCTCGACGTACGCCGTACAGAGGAGCCCTTCACGCTCGTCCCTTGACAAAGTTTTGAGGTCTGCGGGCAGAAGTTAGAATCCGCAGAGTAGCCGTAACAGACGACGACGTACACTGCTCGCAGAACTGACACAGCGCCGCATTGTGGATCTGCCAGCATGCGAGGGCCTTGCCGCTCGTGAACTCCATGAGGTAACGCCGTATGCACCGGCCGACGTCGTCAACTGCCAGGGTGGCCATCTTGTAGACGATGAACTGGATGATGTAGAAGCCGCGCATGACCTTCATCTCCTCCGTGCTCTTGTCCGGCGGCATGTGCACGGAAGGAAGGATCACGGACGTACCCCGGCGGCCATCGCGGCTGAGCCGACCGCTCTCTTGCTCAAAGTCCGTGCTGCAGCGTGGGGTGCCAACGTGGATGACCAAGGTCACGTGAGAATAGTCGTTCCCTGCGGACAGCGCGCTGGTGGTCACGATACCCTGAACCTCGCCGGCTACCCACGAATTGTAGATCTCAATCTGCCTCTCCTCCGTCATGCGAAACTTGCCGCTGTCCTTCGCCGAGTGATAGAGTGGCAGGCGTAGTCGGTCCGCGAGCAGCTTCCCGTCGTCCTTGAAGTTGACATAAACCATGTACCGGTCCTTCGTGCCGGGCCGGACATGCTTAGCCACCAGCTCGTCTATCTTGGTGACATTGGAGGTGACGTCGGTCCAGATGGCGCCAATCTCGTACCGAATCTCGGGGCGGTGACAAAGGCCACGCACGACGAGCGGGTTGACGAGGCCAAACTGGTCGGTGTAGAAAGACATGGTCTGCGGGGCCAGGTTGTGGGAGAAGAGGACGAGGGGAGCGGGAACCGTCCGGATCTCGTGCATGTTCTCCAAGGCCGGGCGGAAGTTGGAAGACGTCAGCACCAGCTGGACCTCGTCGACAATGATACGGGCGATGGTAGCGCCTCGCTTGACGAGCTCCATGAGGGCCATCTTCCACGGCCGGTTCCGCGCGACATCAACCGAGACGAGGATGATGTTGTGCTGGCCGGTCAGACTGACCTGCGCGCTGCGGAAGCGCTCGAAGCCAATGCGAGCAGCGCCCAGCCGTCGCTCCCAGTCCCGCATGAGCGAGTTCAGCGGGATCATGATGATGGTGTACGCCTTCTCCACACGGGATGGTATCACGGCGATGAGCGACTTGCCAGCGGACGTGCGTAGTGCGATGGCCACGTCGCCCTCCAGTCTCAACAGCAGGATGATCGCCCAGCTGTGCAAGTAAGACATTTTAAAAAGTACCTGACAAGTGTCCGGCAAATCGTTGAAAATGTAACGAAGGTGTTATCCGCACAGCCACGGCCCTCCGGCCGCTGCCCGGGTCGACGCCGGGCATCGCCCTTTGCGGTAGGTGACCCCCCGGCCTCGCCGGTCGGGGTTTTCCGCAGCACGCGCCGCGCGTCGCGCGCCCTCCGCCGCCGTCGGGGCTGCCTCGTGCTCTGCGGCGGCTGATGCGCCGCCTGCGCGTCGTTGCCGTCGCTTAGTCAGCCCGTCCAGCGCGCCGCGCGCGCGCGCATCGCCGCCGCCGCCGCCGCCGCCGGTCGTGTTCTCGCGATGGGTCGCGCAGAAAATGAAGAGCAAATGTATTATATGTATGTGATTACAGAAAAGAGCGCTCGGGCGCGCGAGATGAAGGAAAAAGACACGAAAATGCGCGGGCGAAAATTTTCGCCCGCGTGACACGTGTCGCGCAGCCCGCGCTCCCTTGCGCGGGCGTGCGTGTACGTGTCGTATGGGAGGAGGTGGTGAGAGAGGGCTTTTTAGATGACGAGCTTGCATGTGAGCTCGCCACCGTTCATGACAGTGGGGTGGGGTGGATGCGGGACAGGGGGGAGGGAGTGTTATCCGGCTGTGAATTGCGTGATTCACACGTGGATCGGCCGCACGAATTGAGGGGGAGGTTGGTCGCGGGTAGGGGGAGGGAGAGGGGTACGCGGTGGAGAGGTCGGGCCAGTGCGCGCATGTAGACGCGGCGTGCCCCTGACGATGCGAAAGCGCGCCGTGCCCTTGATGTTTATTGGGGTTGAAGCGCGATGTAAGGGGGAGAGTGCCATAGCAGCGGCTTTTCGTGGCGCTTGTAGTCGGGCCTGACACGAAGGTGGTGGGGAGGGGCAGCGCAGCATCGAAGGAGGTGTGGTGAGGAAGAGAAACAGTCGATCGGCGCTTGTTTGGTCATGTTGATCCTGTGGCGCGTGTCAGCCTGCGCGTCCGCGCGCGTCCTCCGGGGTGACGTCTAGACAGCTCACGCAGTGTCGCGATGAGCGCGGTGGCCGTGGGTATACCCCTCCTACATATTCTCTAGCACTATCTGTCCAGAATCGCTTGCCGGTGATGTGCAATAACGGCATGTACAAAAGATCAGTAAAATGTATATTCTAGCGCATAATACACGCACTTCGAGGGCTACTGGGCCAGAATATACCCTCCCCGTGCTCTGCGACACAATCCCGAAGTGCATATCCGGTGTATGGTGGTCTTAGGCTGAAGAGAACGCCCTGAAGGCGTTACGTCACGAACGCGTTGTATCACAGCGCGTGAACAGGAATGGGATGCAAATATCATGTCATCGTGATGCTTTGAGATGCAGGAAAAGGCTGACTTGTGAGCTATAGATACATGCGAATGAAGATCGGTGTTGAGATGAGTCTAAAAAGGATTATAATATACATAAATGCGCGCTGCTTTTATAAGGCCCTCAAACCGCACTATACCTCCATTTCTATCGTATCCGGTACAGATACAAGTCGTTTACACACAGAGGACTATATTAGGAGTATATCCCTATAGTATGCAATTTATTCCAAGGCAATCCGCCGCGATTCAAGGAAGGGGGAAGTCAAACGGCGTCGAAAGCAAGTGGTTGGGAGGTGCAGTTCATGGTCCTTCTTGCACAAACGAAGCCGAATTCAAGTTGAGTACATTGGCCTGCTTCGATCCGCACGAAACTTTCAGGATCATTTCTCTGGTAAATATAGCTATATATTCCGAAGCCACCTTGCGCTTTGTATGTCCTCGGCATGAACCCGAGACCGTCGACGTCAACGTCGACGATGCTCGGAGGTCGGACCGAGCGTCCGGGCCGGTCCTCCGATGCGCCCAAATGCGCTCTGCTTGTCCTCAACCACCACCACCCCGCTCCTCCGGTCGCCCCGCCGCCCTCCTCGTCCCTTCCCTCCTCTTCCCCCCTCGTAAAACGAGTGAAACACGACTCAGGAAGACGCCCATGCCTTGCCGCGCCCACCCGCGCACCTCCCACTTGGCGCGACTCAAGATCGGGCGCGATGCGCGCGAGCAGCGGCTTGCAGCGCACAGAGGAGCGCAATTCAAGTTGTTATGGCGACCTCTGAACATAGGGGAGAGGGCTGCAGGTACGTGGCAACGTGCCGCATCCTTATAATGAACTAACCTTTTCTTTTCATTGTCAGAAAGCCCCATGTGCCCACGATGCTAACGCGTCGTGAGTCCACCTTGATCAGACTCAAGGCTGAAAGTAACCCCCCCTTCCCCTTCCTCCCCAACGTCCGGGTGCGCGTCCCGTGCAGAGCACGGCCCGTTCGAGCACCCACCGCACTGGCGAGCTCGTGGTGCTGGGCTTGACGCGGGACACGTCATCTGACCTTACTAGGCTTTTCGGGTCTAAGGGGAGAGGAGGGATGGCCTGGGGATTTAACCCCGGCGCTTACAGACGCGCAGGCGCGGGCTGGCGCGCTACCGGTCACGCTTGTGACCGGTCGCGCCAGTCTTCTCCTGACCACCACCTGGCGCCTCGCCAGCCGTCGCCGGCCAGCTACCGCCTCCGCGTACCCCCCTTCGACCTTCGCCACGCCCTCGCCGTCATTGCTGGACAAGCCTGCTGCCGGTAACCTCGCCTGCGCGCGCATAGCAACCGCGCCCTTCATCACCCCGACACCCCAACCCCCACCCCCTCCTTTCCTAGCAGCCAGGCTGGGCGAAGGGCGCCATCCTGCCCACCCTACCCTCTCCCTTCCCAAAGCGCGTCGTCGTACGCGTCCGCCTCTGGACAGCACAACGCGCGCCGCGCCGGCGAAATTTTTCGTCGACGCGTTTTTGTCCTTGTTCTCTTCATTTCGCGCTTCTCAGCGCTTTTTGGTGTATATTATATTGTATTATACATATGACATTCATTCTCTATACGAACCAGCGCGAGAATGCAAGCGGTGGCGGCGGCGGCGCCGCCGCCGCGCGCGAGCCCGACGCGCCGACACGCTGACTAAGCGACGGCGACGGCGCGCGGGCGGCGCATCAGTCGTCGCAGGGCACGAGGCGGCCGCGATGGCGGCGGAGCGCGCGCGAGGTGCGACGCGTGCTGCGGAAAACCCCGACCGGCGAGGCCGGGGGGTCACCTACCGCAAAGGGTGGTGCCCGGCGTCGTCCCGGGCAGCGGCCGGGAGGCCGTGGCTGTGCGGATAAGACCCTCGCTACTTTTTCAACGATTTGCCGGACACTTGTCAAGTACTTTTTAAAATGTCTTACCTGCACAGGTGGATCGCCAGGCGCTGCTCGCGCGACTTCCAGACGGCGCGATCCGAGTTGAGGAGCTTCTGCAGGATCCAAACCACATCATCGCGGGGGATCTTGGCCAGATCCTCGTACGGAGCGTCGTACCACCATTGGTGGGTTTCGGGCAACGAGAACACTGAGAAGTTGGTCAGAGATCCCAGCATAAACGATCGCGGCCACGCGTCTCACATGGCTTTGGGCTCTGCACCGGTGGGCCCGCACCGGTGGTGCCTGCGCTGGGCGCAGCCCGCCGCTTTCCTTTATCGACGCTGGTGGTGGCGAGCGCGACAGTCGTGGCCGTCCGGCGGGTTCCTGGCGGTGCTGGTTGCGGTGGCCTGCTCTCCGGCAACATGGCCAGCGGCTGAAACGAGTGCTCTAGGGTGCCGGACTCATTCGACGCTGGATCCAATGTCAGCGTTACAGTAGCCGTGCAAAATCCATGCGCACCCATGGACACGTCGGATCCGGCTCGTTGCCGTGCGCTGTATTGGCCTTGCGGTAGCAGGCGAGTAGGTCCTGAAATGCGAGTCAGACATGCAGCTTGCGTTGCAGCGAGCATCACGTACGCATCTCGGGCGATCCGATGGGGCTCGCTTGCGGTGAGCTCATCTGCACATCCACAGGGCCATCTTGGAATGTTATGAGCACGATGTGCGGGAGCATCGTCTGAAATGCACTCACCGGTCGCGTACTCGTCGTCCGAGAGCGTTGGCCCGGCCGGGGACAGCGCCCATTCCGCCTGGTCTGTACATGCGCAATGGAAAGCAGTGAGTAGTCGTGGACGCATGGCTGCGCAGAAACATACCGTCGTCGGGGGCCACTGTTGAAAGTACAGTCAGGGGCTGTGCGCGTAGAAAGGCGGCATACGCACCTTGCGCGGCAACGATTGGTGGCGGCCGATCCTTGGAAAAGAACGTGCCCCCGCCTGGACTATGGTTAGCGAAGGAGAGTAGAAAACGGGCGTACGCAACGCACTCGGTCTGGATTGCGACCTTTGGCTGGCGAGAGCCCCAACGGCCGGTGACGTGTGCCTCAGCCGCGGCGATGAGCGAGATGCTAGAGGCGCCGAAGAGCGGGGCGCGTCATCCACAGCCTCCTCCGCGTCGGCCGCATCGTCCAGGCCGGCGTTCTGCGTCTTTTGAACCGTGGATAGCTGAGCGCGAAGGTCGTTGACAACTTCGTTGACGCGGTCGACCTTGGACGTGAGGGCCGTGATGGCCGCCATAAGGTCTCGGCCCACGTCGTCTGACAGACCGCCTCTGCCCGCGAGCATCCTCCTCCGCGCGCGCGCAGGAGCGGTCACGATACTGTCAAAGGCCGCCATGGTCGCCTTGTAGTACGGCAGCGCGTGCCCACCCGGTACGAGGCCGAGGATCGATGCCCAGCGATCGCTGTTCTGAATAAACAGGTTGGTGCGGTCCTCGCGCGCCCCCCAGATGGTGTGACTGGCGCGGCCGTACAGACGCTGCGCGGTTTGGGCGGTGTGCCCTGTCTGCTCAGCATCTATGGCGACGTTCTCGTCCTCGATATCGTCCTCGTCCTCGTCACCGCCCATGGGGATGAGCTTGCGGTTGAAGGCGGTGTAAATGTGGCGGTGGTTGCGCAAGGTGATTCGGACGCTCGCAGCCTTCACTGAGACCCTCGCCATCTTGGTGGACAGGTGGTCGGAGGTCAACTCGCCGTCGTACCGCACGAAGAGACGAGTGCGATATCTCTCGATCATCGCCTCTGCCTGCGCAGCGCCAAACGCAATCTTAGCGAACCACTCCGCCGTAGGCCTGCACCAGCGATGTACGCGGCAGACGATGTCGCCGGTCACCGCGTCCAAGGAGGAGATGATGGTCTTGTCGTGCTGCAGAAGGCCGGTGGTCTTGCTGTAGTCCCGATAAAGTACAGGACGCTCGCCGTATACAACCAGATTGCGCAGGCGCTCTGCCGTATTGCGCACGAGCAGGGAGGCAAGCTCGGTGCCTCGGGCCGGCCCTCCACTCGAAAACTGCACGAGCACCATCAACGCCTCCTCCAGGTCACCGAGCTCCCTCATCCACGCCAAGATACGTCCGACGTCGAGCTCCCCGTTCACTACAAAGCCGAGGTCCGGGTGCGCCAGAAGAGCGTCAAAGAACTTGTCGAAGGCCTCCTTATCCAACGGTCGGGTGGCGTCTAGGGCGCAGTAGCCCGCGCGAGCCTGCTGCGGGTCGTCGAGAATCTGGGAGTAATCGATGTCCGTCTTCAGCTTCGCCGTCAGCTTCTCGAACTTCTCGATGACTTCTTTCTGCAGGTGCTCGACGATACTGCGAATATTGTCGAGTGAGATGCGCTGGCCGCTGCAAATGAGCGTCGTGTAGGTCTCGGTGTCGACCCAGGTGATGACGGGACGGCCGGGAGTCGTGTATACGATTGAATTCGCGTAGTGGGACAAGCTCTTCAACGCCGCGAAGGTGGACAGATTGTCCTCCTGGACAAATTGGAGAAGCGGGGCAGCAGCACGGATCTGCGCGGCTGCCGTGCCCGCCTGTGGAGCGATGTCCATGGGCGTCCCGCCCGCGCGATTGTGTACCTCCCAAAGCACGCATACCCGGATGCAGTAGAACAGCCGGGCACACACTCCCGTCAGCCCTTGCGCGTCCATAAACTCGCCGTCCTTCCTCGCGGCCTGCAAGCCAACGTACGCCATGGTCGGATCGCACATTGCGTTCACGGGCGCCGCGCCACGCCAGTCCTGAAGCCAGAGTGCGGTCAGGATGTTGTGGATGAACTTGGGGCGGATCGGCCGTTGGTCTATGATCTCGATGCTGAGCTCATAGATGGCCTTGTCAAGCGCAGGTGAGCGCGGCACCTGGAAGGCCGAGGGATCTTCCGTGTCGCTGCGCATGATGCAGGCTATCAGCCGGGCGACTTCGTTGCTATACGTCCGCAGCGTCGAGTCGTGCTGTCCGAGGTGGTGGAAAGGCGTGTTGTTCAGCCCGCTGAGGTTGTACATCAGTAAGTCTCAGCCCGCAAGGACGTGCCCACGGAGCACAACTCACCTGGCTGCGGGCTTCGGTGTGTTCAGCTGCTGCAGGAAAAGGCGCTCCGTGCGGTCAATCTTATCGGTACCAAGAATCATGTAGTTGAAGACGCCTTCCGGCAGTCCCGCCAGCGCGTCGTCGGACCCTGGAAAAGCGGCCATTTCGATGAGCTTCGCGCGCTCGTACGGGCTGAAGATGATGTGCCACTTCGTGCGAGACAGAAGCGGGCTGACAAGACGGCTATCCTTTGGCGGCTTTGACAACGTCTCAGAACGCTGGTCCATAAAGTCTCGGAAGGCGGTCACAAGGTGCGACACACGCCGTGGCGGCGCCAAGACCCGGATATGTAGCCCATAACAGCGCTGCACTCGCTGCACCCGAAGGGGATTGAGGACATGGGCGCTGGGATGCTTTTTGCGACATTCCCTGACGTGGTTCGCGACGGCTTTTTCCTTATTCGCTGAGTAGGTACAGGCGCTGCAGCCAACTTTCATCACCACCTCCACGCCTTCGATCAGCGGCCGAAGCGTTGGTACCTTGGGGTACGCAGGGGGCGATGTATGAATGTTCGCGCGCACAAGCTCCTGCCTGACAGTCGCCAGCATGGCCCCCGTCAATTCTCCCCTGCCGTCGACGTCGTGCTTCTTGCTGAGGTGGGTCGCGAATGCCATCCCAAGAGCGGACTCGCATCTCCGGCATATGAGAAGGTGCTCCACAGTATTGACCGCGAGTTTGAAGTGGCTCATTGTGGCCGATTCAACGAGATTCTCGGCTTTGTCGACGATGCTGAGTTCGATGTCCTCGGCCGCCAAACGGTCGATCATGTCGGCGGCGGTCTCAGGCTTTGCAGATGTTAGCTAGGGGCTTCTACGAGCAAGCCGGGCAACTCACAGCTATCTCACGCGTGCTGGCAGGGCCTTCGTTGTCGCTATCCGCCATGTTCGCATCTTCGGGCTCATCGTCGCGGGGCTGTCGGGTGATCAGTGTCGATCGTTCTGCATGACATGCGCACGTACTGCTGTTGCCTGATGCTACGAGCACAGATTAGCATACGAACGGTCGTACAGAGAGACTCGGCACGGACCTCATCTGCTGTTGCTGACACCGTCCTAGGCAACGCCCGACGACGCCTTCGCGTAGACATCACAGAAAATCAAAGTGGTGAGTTCAGCAAGCCGGCGAGGAGGCGGGAAGCAAGAGGGCACCTGCAAAGACTCGGCCCAGCCTGGCTTCCACGTGCATATACTCGTGTTTCCCAGGCGTCGCACTTTTTTTTTTCTTCCGAACCCCAATGAGACGAACAAGCCTGAGCATGAATATTGTAAAGTAATGATACGGGAAATGCTATGTCCTACAATCCCCACAGGTCACTACCCTACTTCTAGTCATCATCCATGCGCGACGCCTCTATGGCCGCCTGGACATCCACGTCCATTTCCGTGCGCGGGCGCTTGGGAATGGCCTCTCCGGACGCTTGCCGCGAGAGAATCGGAGCTGTAGAGCCTCTAGACACCCCTCCAGTGGAGGGGGACGGCGTTGAGGACGCCGTGCGACGGCCACGAGGGAGCCGCAGCGCGAGCGCACTTCCGCCGGCATTGTCAGAGCGCACGATCCGAAGCAGAGTATGCACGAGCGTGTGAGTGTCTCGGGCCATGTCACGCGCCTGTCGGGCGTCGCGGGCGACATCTCGCAAGAGTTGTGCTACTTCAGGCGCATGGACATCAAGCTGGCCATCGTGTGCCGCAACCTCAGCGCGTGCATCGTCGGGCGCGCTGGCAGCATCATCGCTGTCCTCGTGGTCGGACGATACAGGAATTGGCTCCTGATGAACGCACAGTCAGCCTCAAGTGCAGCCCCCAGAAGGCTCTGGTCACGCACCGTCTTCGATCCGGACCCCGCAGCAGCGGCGGCGCGCCCTCGGTTGCCAGCGACACCCGCGGCGATATCCGCTGCCATCAGCGGTTCCCCTCCCTCTGCTCCCCTGCCCGGCGGTTGTTCGGGATGATCCCTGACGCCAGCAAGCCTCTTGACCGCTGCGATCGTGTCCAGACGTAGCTGGGCGTCTCTTGCATCATGGCCCGTGATGACAAGGACAAGGTCCAGCGCAAAGTCCTTCAAGAGGGCCGTTTGCAGGTCGCGCCCACCGCGTACAAAAGTTATGGCGGTCGCCTTCGCGCGGTCGTATTCGTCGGTGTCGCCCATCAGTGCAGGAGGCAAAGTCGGACAGCACGTGGTAAGCGCAAGGCGGACCCGGCCCATCAGGTCGGCGGAGGCCGGCCCAACATGTGTATGCTTTTGCGCAACACGTGCGCTCGTTTTCCTCGACGCCGTCCTGTCCTTCTCTTATAGCTGCAGTAGCTATCTGTCACCTCAGAGCATTCACATACGCCACCCCCACTGCTATTTGTGTTGCGCCTTCGTCGGTACATCGCAGCGCGTGTTAGTTTCTGTCAGGTCCCCCTTGATCCAGCTGACCATCCTCGCAGAGATGCGCAAGCAGCCTAGGCCGCTGCAGTACCGAAAGCTTGAACCCCGCACCATTAACGCCGCTGAAGCGGTGACATTGCCTGCACAATCCAGCGACATCGAGAGCGCACCGACAACTCCCAAGAGCAGCGACCCGATCGAAAACTGGCAAAGCCTTTCGCAGCACATGGCACGCTCGAGAGACCCCTTGCGTCCTCTTGGCGACGGTGAGGCAGAGGAGGAGGAGGAGGAGGAGGAGGAGGAGGAGGAGGAGGAGGAGCGCATCAGCAGTGCTGGTGTGCCAGAGGCCTACAGGGCCTTGTTGAAGGGCCGGAAGCCGCCCGCGACGCAGCGCACCGTGGCGCAAATGAAGGTGGTGAGTGCTTTGACATCTGGGCCGCAATACATGAATCATATCCTGTCAGGCTATCGCCGCGGGGCGCACCCCAACTCAGTCAGACGACGGATCACTGCTCCAGGTGCGCTGCTCTGAACATTGCTCTTGCCCGACCGAAAGTCTAAGTATCGTGTAGGGCATGCAAGGCGGAGATGGATCACAAGGACGAGAAGAAGAAGAAGATGAACAAGGCGACGAAGATGACGCAAGTGGATCCACCTTGTTTCCTCTCCCCATGCGCTTATTTCCCATTGTTCGTTGCAGGCCGAGCAACGGGAAGCCCGGGCCCGACGGAAGGGCAAGAAGCGCGCAGTGACACCGGTATGCCGTTTCTCCCGCGCAGGTACGCCCGTCGGCTGACGGTCTTCATGCAGTCGGCCGAGGGCTCCGAGAGCGACGACGACCGTCCTGAACAACCGATCCTCAAGGACGCGCAAATGATTGGCGAACCAAGTGACCCCAAAGCAAGTGGATTTGCGTACGGCTGAATCTTCGTCGCATTAATGCCTCGATGCGTACTTTTTAGCGGCGCGGACGTCAGGCCGCGAAAGGGACAGGGGAACATCTCCGCGAGGTCACCAACTATTCCGATCCGTTGTGCGTCAGTCACTGAGGCCACCACAGGAACAGACATCGCTTCCCATGCAGAACGTGGCGCAGAAGGTACCGAAGAGTCTGTTGTCTCCGCTAAGCGCAAGCGCTCATCCGTCCCCACAAGGCCACCACAGCAGCGCACCCGGCGTCTGCCGCGTCGCCTGCCATACCCGCTGCCTTGCGCAAGGCGCAAAGGCTCAGGGTGCGTCAGTGCGACTGTGCAACAGCCATTATCTGACATTCATTGCTTCTCCGGTCGCTCCAGCTACTGAAGCAGGCTGCTGGCGGAGAGTTGCATCCTCGGCCGCTTCATGAAGGCGGTAGAGGCGATGATTCTTTCCGTGGGCCTGGCGGCGCAGGGCAAACGGAGATTCAAAATAATGGCGCTGGAGACGTCGCGCAAGGTATGACGACAGTCCATGCATTCGTTGGTGCCCATAGACAGCGTACCTTTCAGGCCGTCCACGCCAATCTGGCTCTGGGGATTCGCAGACGTCAAGCAACACGACTACCGCTGAAGCAAGTACCTCCTGGCATCGTTGACCCTTCGCTCTTACATTCCTATCCCAGAGTCGCATAAATCCGACTAGGCCCGGACAAGGCGCACAACCTCGTGAGGTTAGCCCGTGTTCCAGTCATCCAGTCTGCTGAGCGTTCGTTGCTAAGCTCATCCACAGCGACAGACATCGCTTCCCGCACGCGGCGCAATGCCGAAGGTGCGTATAGAATAACGCCACTTTCTTTGTCCTGGCCCGGCCGCTCATCAGGCTCCCAGAAAGTGGCGACGGCGGTGCGCGCAACTTCCGGGTCGGCTGTCTCGCCCTACGCTTTGCGCGCTGCACTTGAAAGGGTACAGGTGCGTAGGCCGTCTAGTGCAACGAGGCTCATCGATGTCCTCATGCGCTTTCTGTCAGCTCTCCCAGCGCGCCTCCGGCAGGGATTTACATGCACAGCCGTCGTCCCCTGCTCGTAGCGTGCGGGATGGCCGGTCCTCCGGCAGCCCAGCGTCTCCCGGGGCAGCCTCCAGATCACCACGCCAGGAAAGCAGCAGTGAGGGCGATGTTCCAGGTATGCTCCTTGCGTGGTCTGCACAAGAAGGGCTGACATCTTCATGAAGAGCCCATGGACGTCGAGCGCCCAGTGGAGCCGACGGAGCCGCCGCGCACCCTTGCCGCCGGTGGAAGTGCGGCACTCTCTGAGACGCAAGCGCCGGCGGGTGACGTCTCGGGCTCCGTTGGCGACGGCGTGGAAATCGGGACAGAGGCGCTCTCGTTGCCGGAGGTATGTCGACTAATATCTGCGTCGCATTCTATCTCATTGTTGGACAGTTGGGAGGAGGGCTATCGCTGGATGATCCTACCCAGCCGTCACGCACGCAGATGGATATATCTGCAGCCAAGGTAGGCGCATCCCTGCCGTCTGCGTCGGCCTTGAGCTGATTGGCCGCGCGCAGGAACGCATACCCCAGTACTTGGCAGACCTGGACGCCGCGTTCGCGGGATTCACTATGCTCAACTGCGTGCTTCACCCAGAAGGCGGCATCATCACTCGGCTGGATGATGCGCTGCAGCGTCGTGTTACCGAGCAGTCAGCAAAACTCGTCTTTGGTCTCTGGAACGCGGGGGTGTTTACGACGACCGTGCGCGAGCATGCGGTGACCCTTCTGGTCAACGAGGCCGACGTCGACCCTGCCTGCCTCTCTCAGAGCGCACGAGGAGTGCCGCCGATCTTCCGCCTAACCACCGGCAGTGTCGACGTCAAAGTCTATCTTGTTGCTGGTTGGAACCGCCGCTACGTCGTCCGATTTGCGTTTTTATCCCAGATCGGGCGGGATGCGGGTGTTGAGCTGCGCGCGGAGGACGCCCCGGAACTCGTCGAAGCTTCGGAGCGCAATGGCGTGTTCATCGCTAGGGTCTTCTTTCTAGGTGAGGCCATACGCGGCACCTACCGGGCGGGCAGACTGACACGTCCTTGTAGACCGTCTCAGGGAGTCTCCCGACTACTCCCTGATATTACAGCACTTGCGATCCAACGCCGCTGTTCAGCCAACGCCCGATTCACCCGCTCGGGTACTCGCCACGACCATCCGCAGCGCGGCCGAGGGTGCTAATCTCGCCGCGGCGGTGGCGGTCGCCTCGACCAGCAAAGCCCCACAGTCGGTCAAGGAGATCATGTGCAACCTCCCCGTCATTCGGCGTATCCTGTCGCAGATCGTATTCAGGACGGCGTTCTGCACCGAAGACAGCGTGGAGGAGGTCTTTGTGCCGGAGGCATGGGAGAATCTAGGATTCTATGACCATGTACGAGCACGGTCACACATGTCGCGTGGGCTGTACTGACAGTGGCTATATAGCACCTCGCAGCGCCGTTCGACTGGACGACCATGATGTGGCTCTGGGTTGTGGCGTTCGCCAGGAACAATCCTACGGCCGCGCGGGTCAGCCGGGACAGCCCCGCTGCCGTGCCCTGCCTGGACCGCCTGCTTGCGTACGGCGTTCCTCTCCACAATCTGCCGTCCGTGGTGCTGTCGCGAGACGACTTCGCCATGATGTCCCTGATCGATATGGCCATAGAGACGGTCTGGCAACCCAAGCACACCGACCTTCTGACCTCCCGCCTGCGACGTCAGCTCATCAGCGGCTTTGTGCAGGAGGAAGAGCACTATGAGACCGCGTTCTGGGAGCTGTGGGAAGCAGCGTTCGACGCGTTGCCCAGGATATTCTCTACGTTTGGCTCTCCTAAAAAGGTTGGCACACACGCAGGCCTCCTCAAAAAGCCCAAGGTCGTCGTCGCGGCGCTTTCATCCATCGTCTATGCCCCAGACATCAAGAGGCCAGCTGCATTCCGGTATACCTTGCCGTGGATGGCGCCTTCTCCCATCGAAGCCACCCTTTCTGTCTTCAATAGCCTTGGTGTCAAGCACCACACGTTGATGCTCCTGGTACGTCCGATATGCGCACTCTCAGCTCCGGTACACCGTCCCAGACGCCTTCCGTGCCTGCGTTAGTACTCCACGGGCCATCGCGGCGACACCGCCAGTCGCGTGCGCAACGTATCGCGTTGCCTGCACTGGATTCCTTCTGACCCCACTGCACGTTTGACCCCATCCGGCCCGACTCACTATCACCGGCGTTGGACAATGCTGACGATTGCTAGGTCCTCGCCATTATCACGCCGGCCGGACACCTGTACTGCACCGGCTACCAGCGGCCCAATCTACCGGCGGTCGATCAGTACCGGCGTTCCCCAATAGATCTTATAATCTCATACGTTCAAGAGATGATCTGCCGGCGTGACCATCTTCAGGATCCAGTCCGCGACAGCGAGAAGATACGTGAAGCGGCGCTTATCGCGCAAAGCTTTGCCCACAAGGTCTGCCTGCCCGCTATGCCGTCGGTCGCCTTCCAAGCTAACTGCGTCCAGATCGTTGACTCTGTTCTTCGCATCGGTGACCAGATATCCTTGGCAGCCATAGAATGTGTGAAGAAACACCTGGACAGCGCTCGCCACGCCATTCCGTCGCGCGGGCGTGTGCCCGACCATATCCACGCGCTCATGACGGTGTGGCGCTCGCGTGCCGCTGCTTGCTGTCCAAGACGCCCATCCCTGCGCGCCCTCGCGGATGTCACCCCTGCAGTTCTTGCGGACTACAGGGCACGCGTCACGCAGCCGTCGACAATGTCTCATTTCGAATCGGCGCGTCCGATTTCATCCCTAGAGCCAGCGGACGAGGAAGTGTTCGCACGGACAAGCCGCCTGCTTTCTCACTTCGCCTTGGACTGGGCACTTGCGTCCGTGGTCAATGCGCACGCCAGGTTCTTGGGAGGGGTAGCGAGGATTACACTCACTGCCGCAGAGACCACCGGCGAGATGCTCGCCATGGTCCACCGTCATGCTGAGCTGAGCGCGGTATATGCCGAGGTCGTACGGTCCGTCCAGCGCGTGCTCAAGTCCACCACCCCACATTGGACCACGCAGTTTCTTCCCGCCAGGAGGGGCACGCAGCAAGCCGCCGACGACGTTGCATCCGGAGGGAGCCAGCAGCCCGCTGCCTCCGGTCCTGTCGAAGGCAGTCCATCCCGCGCGCCCGATTCTCTCGAGCAGCCTTCGCAGGACCCGGAGGCGCCCCCGCGGACGCAGAGTCCATCGCCGGAAGGGCCCATTTCGTCGCAGCGCCACGCCTCGCCAAGTGGCAGCGACAGGTTGACGGAGGACCCCATGGATGTGGATGTGGACGCGGCATCCGACGGTCCCGACGTTCTTGGGCTGCTGCAGGGGCTTCAGGCAGGTGGCGAGTCCGCCGGTGACCGATGGCGGGCGGACGAGATGACGCGCCGGCTGAGTAGCGCGGACGCGTGGGCCATTGATCTTGTCAAACAGTCAACGACGAAGACCTACAAGTTCCTCCCGGACCATCTAACGAAGGGCGCCGGCGGCGTATCGGGCGGAGTGTCTGAGGGTGTGGCCAACGCTATGCGCAACCTTCATAAGGTGACGATCTTGCGCTTTCGAGCTCGCAATGCTCATATTTCGGCAGGCCGTGTCGCGCGATATAGCGTATCTCCTCGCGCCAAACCTCGACGATGTGGAGGACATTGTGAACAGCAGAGACGCGCTGCCCAACCACGTCCGG
The DNA here is from genome assembly GCA_024196135.1 of Pleurotus ostreatus/Saccharomyces cerevisiae fusant. Lineage (NCBI taxonomy): Eukaryota > Fungi > Pleurotus ostreatus/Saccharomyces cerevisiae fusant. The sequence goes on along the minus strand of JAMQCK010000192.1, from coordinate 23,780 downwards.
ATCGTCACAGCGGAGGAAATGCACGCTGAGCGACAGCGCCTGCAGCAATGCCTTGACGAGGAGCAATACCGGACCGACCATCCTCTGGCATCGCGCAAAGACCTCGACGGCGGACCGCCCAAGAAGCGCCAGCGGACGGGCTCGTCCAAAGCGGCAGGAAGCGCGACATCGGTGGTTCCAGCAAAGCGCCGCACACGCCAGTAGTCCGCCGCTGCCATCCGAGGGGTGCGAGACCGTCGAGTGGATGGGCTGTCGTAGACGTAGACACGCCATTCTCATTTGTCCCTGTTTTCCGTGCTCCTTTGTGTCCCCGTATGCCTTCACATATGTCGTAATTGAATTCGTACCTTCAGCTATGTAGACCGTGCCAACGTCAGCCCGCGGGCGCAAGAGAACATGGTCCGAGACCAGGCGCCACATATGCATGCCGTCGGATAGCCGGGCCGAGCGGGTCACGGGCGCTGCTTGCAAGTCGAGACCCTCCTTGTGCTGCTGCAGCCCGCCATCATACAGGCGCTGGACAAGTCCTGTACGTGCTAGGGGACGAGGAGTGTTGCTTGGACGACCGTTACTTACAGCCGAAGCTTCACAGCTATAAAAGCAATGTCGACCCACATAACCATCAACAAGGATGACATCGATCAAGATGGTCCTGACTCCTCGGATGTCGAGAGTCAGCCCGCGCCAGAGGAGGACTCAGAAGGAGCGGTGAGCACCTATCAGGCTGTTGCATTGTCTCCTCCATCTCATGTGGTCAAAGTCGGAAGAAGGCGCCGTGCATCCATCTACGGATCTCTTTGGCGTTGGACAAGCTCTGTGGCAGGAAGGACCTAACATATTGCCCGCGGATCTGCATGCAACAATTGCCGCGCAGGACTGCTCAGACCAATGTCGTGCTCTGCTTCACAAACTTCCCGAAGCGAGGGGCATTGTGCGCGACATCTGCGCGAGGCCGTCCTTTCAGAAAAAGAAGGCCAGGGAATACTTCGACTGCGCAAAGGACTGGAGGCGTGCGTTTGAGCATTGGGGGCCGGTGCGTGCGCCGCTATTGCTTCTCATGCGTGATGATGACCACGTCGACGGCAGCTTCTTGCGTCACTCATCAATACGAGCAAGATGGCCCTCCTTTGGGCGTTATCGTTCGGTCCAGGGACTAGTACACCGGAGCGCGCCTATCACGACAGGCCCGCAACAGATCCTCTCCTTCGGCTGACGCTTCATGCGCGCGTCAGCACCGACCGGCTGCACGACGTAGCGCTTACCGAGGCCGAAAATATCCTATTTTCGCTGATAGACGCCGCAGCGCAAGCTGCGCAGTCGGATGCCTTTCTAGACCGGTTTGACGCCGCGCTCGAGAAAGGAATGGTCACCGATCTGTGGAAACAGCGCCCGCACGAATACGACAAAGAGGCGGCGGAGTATTGGTGCGGTCTTTTAGACGGCCTTCCAGAAATCCTTGCCGCATACGAGGGCACGCACGGTACGGAATCCGTGGCCGCATATCGCCACTTCTTCGCTCGGCCGGAGACATTGGTCAACTTGCTCTCTCATTTTGTGTTCCCCGATGGTGAGAATAGACGTGCAATCCCCATCCTGGCCGACTATCGCATCCCATGGATGTCGCCACAGGTGCTTTCGCGGGTCCTGTCCCTGTTCTCCTCAGTGTATCTTCGGCCAGCGGAGCGTGCCCTTCGATGTGTAAGTACTCCTTCCTCTATCTTCACCGCGGCACTGCATACACGTGCAGATGCGCTTCAGTACCGTGCCACATTGCTGACCCAGCTCTGTATTGTTGCGCAGATGGTTGCCAATATCGTCCCTGCCGGCGACCTGTACTGGTCGTACTTCCGTCACGCAGAAGTGGAAGTGATCCCGCCAAGCGCGACGTCCCCCGTGGCAGTCCTGGAGGAATACATCTTCCAGATGGTCGTTCGCCGCGCAGGAAAGCGCCCCGTTCGCCGCGATACGTCGGATATCAGCAAGTATAGAAGGACGGCATCGGCGCTGGCGTTGCAGGTAAGTTTAGGCCGCTGCTTCCCGCCCGTCGCTCACGCTAGTACAGATCGCAGATATGGTCCTCATGGCGAGCCACGGGCTTAAACCGTCATTGGTGCGCGCCATGGGGCATTGGTTGCATAAGGCCGAGGAGGAGTTTAACAGCCTATCCGACCGCGACGAGCACATCGACGCCCTCGAGGCGTTTATGGAAATCTGGACGTACAGCTCATCGGCCCTTTCATCCACCCTCACCAGTGACACCGATGTGTCTATGTGGCACGTCCCCACCCTCAACAACTTTGTGCAAGAGTACTGGCTAAAGTACGCTCAAGAACACGGGCAGTCATTCCTTAACCCCGGCAACCCTCTACCCTTCGTCATCGATCCAAACGGCGACACATGCGCCGCAGCCGCTGCACGCCGTCTTACCGAGTTTCCCGCCGACTGGATGGTCTACACCGAGGGGATGAGCCCGGAGGCTCGTCAGCAGTGGCTAGTGACTGTCGCGCGAATGGCGTACTCCGCAGGACAGGTAAAAAGTGCCTATGCAGTCGCTCAGGGAGTAGGCGGACCAGTCTTGCAGGCCATGTACCACCGAATCCTGACCGTTCTTCGCAAAGAACGCGTGCTTGGCCCTGCGTACAAGCCGTGGGCGTCACGTCTGGCGGAGCGGATGGCGATGGTGATGGATGGGGGGACCGATGCACAGTCTTCGTTCAAGTTTAAGCCATACCTGAATAGGAACGTGGATGTGGAAGTGTAGTTATCGATTTGCCACCACAATACAATCTGCTCGCATACCTGTTACCGGCAGTCAACTTAGAGCGGTCCGTCGTTTGGAACACGGCGGCCATTATGCTCTCCATGCGTATTCTGCCACCCGACGGCTGGGCCGGCCTTTTCGACTATACTCAGTCGCATTTCACGGGCTGATAGCGGTATCTTTTGTGGTGCCGAGCTCGAACACGCCGCGAAGGAGCTGGCGAGCACGGAGCGCACGACTGGAGGAATATAGTTTGCTATTTCTTCTCTCAGCGTTCGTCATGTGGCTACAATGAATTGGCATTTCGACTTCAAGGCCGATTCGCCTCACTAGTGACAAGCCGCGCCCACGTAAATACAAGGTCAGTTAGGAGCGTAGTCTCCGCATCTGTAAACCTCGCCCGCGCTTCATTAACTATATTGAGTGTGTGAGCCCGATCTCCCTGAGCCATGAAGGCGATCGCAACCCCAGTGTAGGTATCCAATCCCCAAGCCGCCCTCGCCATCGGATCCGGGCCCGGCACAAAGAGTAGGAATCGCGCGCTTCGATCGTTCTGGTCCTGGCGACAGTCAGGCGCGTCACCACACCGATAAGTCTCGATATGCGTACATCGTCGCGCAGAATCCTGCGCGAGGGCGCTCTCGCCGTTCGGCCGCATTCTTGCATGAAGTCTATGTCATCGGGCGGGCGCCCAGCGTACACTAATCGCTGCCAACCACTATAAGTCACGGTCTGCACTGCTCAGCGTTCATGGCGCCTACCACAGAAGGTCGGCCGATCAGCTGTCCGTTCTGCGGGTCGTCCAAGGGAGTCCAAGAGAGGGATGAAGGACTGTGTAGCCAGTCGGGACAGAGGCTGGGTGTCTGCATAAGGCTGAAAGGCAAATGCAACTTCAGGAGCCTCGGTGCATGCCCGCATGGACGTGCCGTATTGGCCGAATAAGGCCACTGCATCACACACCAATACAAGCGCAAGCAATGCGCACACTCGGCGGCCGAGGGCCACGGTCTCCGGCCGCTGCGGGGCCGGTGGCCGGGCCCACATGGGCCCAGGCCCATCGGCATTCCCCCGAGTGCCCCGTGGCCAATGACGCAGGCCGCCCATGCCGTATGCCGGCTGATATGACGCCATCGGTGGGGAGCGTCGTGTTTCCTTCCCTTTTCTGCACCGACCACCATGGACGCCGACCCTCGGACGAGCCAGAAGGCCTTAGCGGTCCGTTTCATCTGCTCCTCAGACGACGACCGCTACGACATGATTACCGACCACCTGGATAGTTTGCTTGACTATGAGGCCAATTCTCCGCCGCAGGATTCTGCAGTCAGGACGTCGCTGGTCGCGACCGCTTGCTCCATGTTCGCCCGCTACGCGATGTCTGCGAAAAACTTTTCTACGCTGCACTGCGACGCGTACGGGCCGGACCCTTCGCCCCCGGGGGAGACGCAGACGGATTTCCTCCATCGCATGGCAGGTAAGATGGGGTACCCCGCCGACGCAGCGCGCCACTTCTTTGACTGTTTGGTGGTAAGTCTGAACATGTGTACCTTACTCAACGGCTAAGAGTTGTAGGCCAAACAAGACCTCATCTATCGGAATGTTGTCCTCGAAATCCCGGATTCCATAGACAAAGAGTACGTCCTTCGTCTGCTGCATGGGTAATCAGGCTAAAAACGGGTCTATGAATTGCCCAGTCGAAGCATAGAGGAAGGTCTACTGGACCTCAATGAATGGTACAGTCGCGTATATGACACCTCCGCTATTGTGCCGTACACTATCATGCCTGCTCCGGTGCGCCATTCCCATCCGCACGAAGCCGACAGCTCCTAATAGTCTTTTGCAGGCATGCGACCAGTGTTTCGGGTCCCCCAAGCCGTGTATGATGTTCCCCGGGCTGACACGCAAAGGTTGCGGGGAGTGCATATTGAGGTCTCGGCACTGTAGCCTACCTGACCGTGGTCAGGGAGACATGGGGCAGTTCGTGGCGGATGCGCTTGGCCGACTTTCGACGGCCGTGTCCCAGCTGAACAGCTCCGTGCGCGCCACGAACACCCTCCCCCCGGGTCTGCCACAGCCCATGCTGCCCAAGGCGCGCGAGGATGTGTAAGGGCATGGGCGCGGCTGGTTTCCGCTCCCGCGGATGGTAGCGGGCTGTTCCATGCGCATACAGTAGGCCTACATTTGGGAGAATTACAGCCGGCGTGTTGAGCGAGAGACATGTATGCTACATCTGCGGGGTAATTCTTAGCTTTGCGACCTATGTGTTCCCGAGTAAGCAGGAGCGCGCGGCGTAGCAAACCCCCTCTATGTAAAGGCGTTGATTTGTCGGTCGACGCCGCCCGGTACGCCTTTCTATCTACGCCGCGGTAATGAGTCACATAATGACGTCATGGTCTTGCGCGGGTTCTTACGTCACCATTTACACCTTGCCAGCGACCTTCAGGATGGACGAAAACTTCTACGCGCGGTGCAGGGTCATCGTCGTCGGCTTCCTCACGGCGGACGTCTCAGTCCGGCCCATGATGGTCAAGCATTCCCTTGATGACTTCTTGCTTTTCGCCCGCTATACTGCGCCCGAGGACGTGGGCTATCGCACAATGTTGGTTGAGGTTGTCAAGGGTCTGCAGGACCATTACGCGCGCGGTGTCACCAATGCTGCTCTTCTCTATATCGTGGAACATCCGAACGGCTTGGACCCGGTGGATTCGTGGCACAGGGAAGCAGGAGACGACGTTTATGACCACGGGCATCTGGAGGACGTGGAACTGATGGCGCGCGCGAGAGGCTATCCCGTCCACGAGTTGAAAGATCTTTTTGTGGAGCTAGGGGTGGGTAATTGCTTAGGGGCGCTATTATCCTCTAACCCAACCGGCAGGACCCCCGAAAGCCTGGCTATCCGCGCGACATTCCCGCCATCCGCGCCGGCATTCCGCCCACATCGGCTTCGGAATCTGCTCGTGCGCGCGACCCCAGTGCCGCGGGCTCCCAGACGCGTGCGGTGGCGGACGGAACAATCCACAACTTCTGCAGCGTCGTCATCGGAGGATCGCTCCCCGGTCGCCAGCCATCGCCAACTATCTCCGAGCAGGAGAGAGAATACACCGAGGACGGTGGAGGTGGGCTGTCAGCTAGACACGCTCCCTACGCACGCACACCAGTGAGTCCGCAAACTCATCGTGTTAATTGGCTAAAACCCGCGGAGGGCTGTCCTGACTGTGTGCGCGCGGGTACGCGCTGCGTTCGGACCGCGAAGTGCTGCGCTAGGTGTGAAGGCGTTGATATTCGGCACACGCTTCCCAGCTCCCAAGCGCGGCTCGTTCAGAATATCAAAAACTCGGCCCAAGTCGCCCTTGGCAGCACGAATAGCGTTACCGCCACTCTTTCCAGGATTGATGGGATGGTGCCAGCTCTGCGGCTCGCCCGAACGCGTGTGCAGGCTCTGACGGACGCCGTGCCTCGGCCGGACAAGGGCCCGTAGCTCGACCTCTCGGCGATCAATCGCTAGGTCTTTTACTTTAGAATTCATGGTTTTCTTGTAGACTGCCACTGCTTGCCCCCCTTGCGTACTGATGGCGTCGTACAAGCGTCGCCTCGCACTTCCTCGCCTGCCGTGTACACTTTCAAATTCCCTAATCGACGCATTCGCAACGGTGCGCGCCTGCCATGACAGCGGCCCGGTGTTCTACACACGAGCACTTTTGGAGAGTCTCGCTTGGGGGGCTGCGCGACGCGGCAGAGAACCTATGGCCATGCCGCGTGCAATCGGATGCCGGCGGACGTAGCCGTCTGCCAGCATCGCCTGTCGTCAAACGGTGAGGGCGCCGGCATATTACCCTCGCCTCTATCTCCCGCGTACGGGGTCAAACACCCATTCTAGTACCTCACCCTATCTGATAATGTACCTACGAGAGCCTGTTTTGCCAAAGAAGCCCCTCCCTTGCCATCCAACCGGGCGTATTGGCCCCCTCGGATTGGGCGTCGGCCGACATTCATGTCCGATCTGGAACAGTTGCGAAGGGGCGAGGGGCTTTGGTCCCTGCAGAGGCCGGGCAGCGCGTCCGGCAATGCCGAGCCGCAGGCTGCGGCTTTGGCGCCGACGTTCGGGGCATCCCTAGCACCCTTCACCGTAGCCCAAGCACCCGCGGCAGGGCCGGAGGCCCGGGAGCACCCCCGAGCGCCTCCGGGGCCTCCTCGGCGAAGGCCGCTATAAACAAGGTGGCTGGAAGTGGCCTCGACGCCGCCAGTATTGACTAGCAGACCTCGTATCTGTTTAGGCGATGTACGCACGTGGTTTAGTACTTTTGCTTTTTCTTGACGTTTGTGGCCCTTTCATCTCTCTCTCGCATACCCACCGCCATCTACGCAACTCAGCCGTGCCTTAGGCGCACGTATATACCCGCCTACATCCCCCTAAATGTGCACATCAAATGGCAAGCTGGCATCGACGTATTCTGGATCATCCCGCGGGTACTTCGCCGTTGTATAGATGTTAACGCATCCAGCCGCTGGGGTTCTGATGAACTACAGCTATCGCTGGACGTGTGCCCCCCGCCCTTCCACCCTTGACACGAGCGCTCGACGGTGGCGATCGGTTACAGCCCCAAGGAAATCGCCGCCTTCCTAGGATCGCCCCAAGCACGGCGATTATGTGGCGTGGGAGCTGGCACGTGACAATGATTCTTTTTCCTATATTTGAGGTCGCGCCTCTCGTCTTGCGACCGCTCCATCTGACCCCTCCTGCCAGTCGCCAGGCGCTGGCGCCACCAATCAACGATGGTCAACGTTACACCATGGATAGCCGGTGCGCCCTCATATCATGGACCGCACCTCTCTACCCATACAGACGCGCTCCCTTCATGGCGAACCGCCTGCGTATCTCGCCACTGCCACCTCCGCCGCAGTGAGACATGGAGAGATACGCAGGCGAATCCTCGTGAATACGTTGCGCGTTCATGGGTGAGGGAGATGCGCGTGCCCTTGCCCGAGGGCCTCTAATCACAAGCTTCGCAGCATTGGTACCCCAGCCTATGAAGACGCTCAGCGGGCTGCCCCGTCCTGCTTCGTACCGAATTCGCGACGGCGCCTTCAACCTCACGGACCTCCACCTCAACGCGCAAGTTTCCCAGCGCGACGAAGCCGCGCTGCCAAGCGCCGACGTCTCGGACCCCTCCTCCCTCATCGAGCAAGTCGGCCGATGCTTGGAAGCGCAGAGCCGGCGCCCGCTCATCAGCACGGCGCGCCCCCCGCCCGTATCGAATGCGCCCTCCTCCTCTCGCTCATCCTCCCCTTCCCCGTCGGAGAAGCCCAGCCCCGGACGCGCCCGCCGGCGCCTCGGCAAACGCCAGCCTTCCCCCACCGCCTCCAAGTCGCCCGCAAGAAAGAAGGCGAGGCGGATCCCTCTCCCCCCCTTCATGCAGTCTTCGACCAAACCTCAGACGCCGGACCTGTCACAGTACAGCCCAGCAGTGGGCGGCGCGTCGCAGGCGAAGAAGCGGCGGTCTCGTACCAATCGCGCCAAGAAAGCTGCGCGCCGCGATGTCTGGAAGGCGCCCAACACATCTCGGCCGGCGTATGCAAAGCATCTGCGCGATGCCGACTGCGAGCAAGTCGATCTCGACTGGGAGGACATGCCTGCGACGAGCACGGGCTTCACGGCGAAGCGCGAGGAAACGGAGACCGCGATCTACACGCGCGAGGAGCTCATTAACGAGCACGGATTTGATTTCCTGAACTGGTCCGGCGTGTACGTCGTCTTCCCCCTCCCCCCGCATATCGCCAAGGCTGACTGTGTGCAGAACCCCTACTGGGATACTTGCCCCCGATGGGAAGGTGTTTGCCGCCTGCATCGGCGGCTGCGACGACCCCGAGTACGTCGCAGCCACCGAGTCTCTAGGCCCGATCTTCGCGTCCGTCAACGAGTACGTCACATTTCCGAAAGATGCCAGCGACCACCGGCGAGGGCAGTTTGGAGCGCAGGCGAACGGGCCTTCGCACGGTGGTGGACAAACGGTACCTATTCACTCACGGAGCAGAGGACGCGCTGACGGCCTATCAGGAGCCCGGCAACCTCGTGCACAACGCAAAGTTCGACGCTGTTCTCGCCTACCTCATCGCCCTCCCGGCCATGGTCCGCATCGCGCACTTCGCGTCCGGTACGCCCTTTACCTCGCGCTACGATCGGCCGCCGCTCACTCCATTGCCAGACGCCTTTGCTAACTGGGCTCCGCGCCTTTTCGCATACTACAACGACACCATGAAGAAGCTCTTCGAGAGCGACCGCACCCTTCGCCGCAACTTCCCGCGCAGCGTCTGGGCCTGCGTAACAATCAACTTCGGCCCGCGCACGGTCACGTACAAGCACCGCGACTTCGGCAACCTATCCTTCGGCTGGTGCGCCATCACCGCCCTCGGGGACTTCAACCCTGACCTCGGCGGCGACCTCGTCCTCTGGGAGTGCAAGCTGATCATCCGATTCCCGCCGGGATCGACCGTCCTCATCCCTTCCGCCATCATCAACCACTCGAACACCGCCATCGCCGAGGGCGAGACGCGCTACTCGGTGACGCAGTACACGTCGGGCGCGCTCTTCCGATGGGTCGAGCATGGGTTTCAACTCGACGAGAAGTTTTACGCGGGGTGTACGGCCGAGGAGCGCGCAGCCGCGCGGAAAGCAAACCGGGAGCGGTGGGAAAAGGGCGTCGAGATGTTCTCGACGTGGGATGAGCTGCAGGAACACAGTAAGCTATTTGCATAGGAGTACTTGTCATTGGCACCTTATGTAGATGTGGTGGAATTATTAAATGCACGAACATGCTGCGAATTGGAACGATGTGCAGGGACGTGGTGAAAGCCCCCGCGGACATGCCTAAGCTGTCGAACACGCCGGAACGGCACAAGAGCCGACCCTCCGTTAAGGCGACCGCTGAGGCTTGGCGCTGTGCGCACTTCGCTAGCCACAGCCCCCCCCCCCTCCCCTTCCGCCCACCCTAACCTGCAGTTGGCATCCACGGCGTGGCGCCGGCCTCGTAGGCCACTCGATGCGGCAATAATTCAGCCACGTGTTGGTGGCCTCGGAGCCAGCTTGATAGTTCGGCGGCGCCGCGTATCGGCCGGCCGGCTCAGTCGATATCGTCACCTGCAGCCCCACGTGCCACCCTATCGTTGGCGGCGAGGAATAGCATGCCGGTCCCGTGCCTGTTGCCTTTGACCAACATGGATGGAGTCGCTCTGACTGACGCAAAAGCCTTAGCCCTCCGTTTCATCTGCTCATCAGACGAGGAACGCTACGACTTCATCGACCACCACCTAGCGATCTTGCTGGACTACGTACACAGCCGTTCGGGCGACAGCCCTGAAATTCGCGACATGTTGCTGATCACCGCCTGTAATATGTACGCCCGGTACATCACCTCTGTCTTTGCCTTCAGCAAGATGCATCCGGGCGCACACCGCCCCGATCTGCCTTCCTCCTGGGAGGGCCATGCCGATCACGTCCATCGTGTGGCAGAGCGCGCCGGCTACCCCGCCGACGCGGCAAGGCGCTTTTTTGACGCCCTCGTGGTACGCCAGGCCCTTGGCATCTCCGGCAAACGCTAAGCATCTTATAGCGCGAGCAGAAACTCATCTATCGTCGTTTTATCCTCAGAATCCCCTTTTCCGAGCCTCCTACCGCCTTCGAAGAGTATGCCATTTACGCGCTGCGCATAAACCCCAGGCTAACAGAGGACGTACGATTTCTTCAGGCTCAACATCACGGAATCCCAACTATTGACGAATGAGTGGTATTGGGACGAGTATGCCGCGTCGTCTATGGTAGCTACGGAAGTCGCGCCCTCTCCGGTGCGCAGGCCATGTAAATCTATGCGGCTGCTTGCTAACCCTTTCAACAGGCATGCCTGCGATGTATAAAGTCGCGCAGGGTGTGTTGCATCACTCTACCGAATTGCAACGGCTGTGCCGAGTGCACAATACGCTCCCGCAGCTGTAGCCTGCTTCACAACGGGCCGGGAGGCCTGTGGCAAGACAAGGCGTATACGCTAGAGGAGCTTTTGTCGGCAGGCCATCCCAACTGAGCGGCTCCACGACCCCCGCCACCCCCTCCCGCACTCCAAATGCAATCCGAAACCTTCTACGGTCGCCGGGAACTGTGCATAAGCACTGGCAAGGTATTCGGTCATAGTAGCGGGCACTTTAACGTCTTGGGGGGGTTGGAGGGGCCGATGTGGAGCTGTTTCTAGTGGACGTGCGCTCGGGTGCAGTGCGGAGGTCCGCAATATGCATATCCTATTTCTCCAGATAAACGGACATTTTTCTGCCTCAATTGTAAAGTTTACACAAAAGCTGTGCGACATACAACGCGCGAGGAACGCTCTAACGGCGCTGCGCAGTCGGCCGGCCCGCATCCTCGGCGTTCTCAATTGGCCCTGCACATGTGCCTCCATATGATGTTACGGTCTTCCGCTTGCCCCTACGCCATCATTTCAGCGTCTTTTCGACTTGTCAGCAACCATCAAGATGGACTCCGGGTACTACGATCACTGCAGGACCCTCCTTTGTCACTTCATCGCAGGTGATCATGCTGTTCGGCTCAGTATGATTAAGAGGTCCCTTGATGACGTCCTCCTTTTCGCGCGCTACACTGCACCCAAGGACGGTATCTTGCGCCAGATGCTTGTCGCCGTTGTCCGGGGGCTACAGGACCGTTACACGCGCGGCATCACAGACGCCGCGCTTGTCTATATCTCAGAACATCCGGGTGGCTTCAAAGTGGCGGATCTGCCGACAAGGGTTTCCGGAGAGGATGTGCATGATCACGGACGTCTCGAAGACGTTGAATCAATAGCGCACGCAGCTGGCTATCCCGTCCACGAGTTGAAAGACCTTTTCGTGGAGCTAGGGGTGGGTGATTGCTCTCAGGCGCGATGATATTCTGACGCAGCCTTTAGGATCCCGGAAAGCCAGGCTATCCGCGCGGAATCGCCGACACCCGCGCCGGGGACCCTCCTGGGGTGCCTTCGGAGCATACCGCACGCGCGCGTGATCCAACCGTTATTTCCTCCCAACAACGTCGGGTAGCGGATGGAGGGATCCACAACTTCTGCAGCGTCTTAATCGAGGGGTCGGTCCCCGGCCGCCATCCATCGCCGAGCATCTCCGACCAGGAGAGAGAGTACGCCGAGGACAGCGGAGCTGGGCTGTCATCCCGACACGTTCCCTACGCACGCACCCCAGTGAGTCCGCACACCCATCGTTCTACTTGGCTAAAGCTCGTAAAGGGTTGCCCGCACTGCGTGCGTGCGGGTAGGCGCTGCATTCCCACCGCGAAGTGCTGCGCTAGTTGCGACGGCGTCGATATTCGGCAGACACTACCTGCATACCAGGCGCAACTTGCTCACGATATCAACAACTCCACCAAATCCCTCCTTAAAAGCAACGAACAACGCCAATACCGGTCTGGTGAGGCGTGATGGGCTGAGGTCTGGCCGGCGGCTCGCCCGAGCACACCTCCAAGTTCTGGGGGACGGCCTGCCCGGCCCAGCCCCACGTCCGTAATTGCGTAGCTCACCCATGGGTTGTTATATTGCATAGCAGCGCTCGCATATAACTGATGAACGCTGCCGCCAAGTCCTACAGCCTCGCGAACCAATGAGCCGCCTCCGGGTGTTCTCCCTACGTAGCCTGCACCCAGGTATGAGGCGGAAAACTCTGCCCTGCAGGACCTTGGTGCCGCGCACGCTTTCGTAGCTACTTACGCCGCAACTGCACGTGACATTCCATCAAATCGCGGCACCCCCCGGGGCCATCAGTGACATCATGCACGCCGCCCGCGCTTTTCTCACTTGGAAACAAACATCATGGCAGATCCAGAGGGCATCGCCGACGTCCTTCGCCTGGCACTGCTAACAGATGACAAAGATTCCGTTCGAAGGGTGTTTCGAGAGCATCGCGATTTGGTCATGGGTGCAGCGCGCGGCGAACTCGGCGAGGTGTACAAGAGCAAAGCTCTCCCGGTCGTCATCAAGCTACTGGAGGAGGAGCAGACGCAGCAGCAGGTTAAGCAGCCGCCTGAGGCAGCTCCGGCGCTGGCGTCGACCTCAGACAATGCACTGCAGGCCGCTGCTGGTCTCCGCGTACACCGCGAGCCGGCGGCCCCACCCCCCAAACAACCTTCGAGTGCATCTAGCACGCCCGGGGCTGACCGGCCTGGCGCGACGCCTGCTGAAAGCAGCCATGAGCAAGGCGGCCGTCAGGATGCCGACGCGGGCGCGGCAGAGACTGTCAAAAGCATCATCGTCTTCGATGGAGACGCGGCGACGCTTCCCCCATTGGATCAAAGCCATGGGCATGCCGAGGCAAAGTCAGAACGGTATGTCGGCGAATATCCACCCTTTGCTACCTCTTTCCCATCCAGCGTCTTCCCCACCGCAGTGGCGCGGATTCCGCGCTCACGAAATCCGACAGTGCTAACTAGCGCAACAGGAGCAGTCCGGTCCCTCGGTCACCGTCCTCTGTCAGCAGCGTCAAGAGCGCAGAAGCGGGGTCAGAACCTTTCGTACGTGTTCTGGCTTAGGTCCATGCCGCTATTGATGATTTTAAGCGTTGCGCGTCATGTCTGAGGGCCGGCCTTCCTTGCTTCGCGTCTCCTATCCTGACGGACCAGCCCGACACCTGCCTCCGCTGCAGCCTGCGCGCAATCGTCTGCGAGCCGCTCTCCGGCAGGGAGCGCACACCATCCAAATCCATCGCGGCGCCGCAGGAGCTGCAGCGCCCTTCCGCGGCCGCCGATACATCCATTGCGGCGTCGCAGGAGCTGCAGCGCCCTTCCGCCGCCGCCGATACATGCGCCGAGGGGTCGCAGAATGACATGGGAACACTGTTGGAGGGCGTTCGGCGCCTGAACGCATTGATGGCTCGGGGAGTCCAAGTGGCCGGCATCGTGTCGGAGCTCAATGCTGCTGTTCGCGGCGCCTTACAGACCGCCGACCATGCACTGGGCAGCAGAGCCATTGAAAGACGGCCCGGCAGTTTGCAAGCGCCCACTGCGCGCGCAGCGACAGCGACGGCGCCATCACCGCCCCTTCCAAGCTCGGCGCAACGTAGAACGCACGGTGATCCGCAGGGACGGTCGATGGGGGGCAAGGGGTCGCCAGTCGACGAGCCGTAGACGACGAAAGCCGCGAAGATGACAGGTGTATTGTGTACCTTTAAATAGCCGTTATTGGTCTCAATTCCAGTATGCGCTCTCCGATCAAAACAAAGGTTTAGTTTGCATGGGCCGAGTGCGCTTCCCTCAAGACAAATATTTCTCCCCTCGACGCATGCATAGTGTCGCGTGCGCACGATTAGCTGACTCTCGTCGGCGCTATGTTCTAGCAGGTAGGCTGAAGCAACATATACCGCCGGTATGAGGCCTATAATCGCCCCGCCATCGTTCGTGCATGGGTCTTCGCTGACATGAAGTTGCTCGCGCGTAGTGCGCGCGGCATGTACGCAAGGATCATACTAGCCCCCTGTATATGATAGCCCTCTCCGCCGCAGGTGGTCCCTACCCTGCGGGCTAGCTATACGCACGTCTGTCGTTGCACGTGGGGAAGTTGACCCCTCGGGACTCCGCTCGGCCGAGAGGAAGCGTCGATCGGCAGCAGCCACAGTAGTTGGGGAGGACGCTATGCAGGAGCTCAGTAACTGTGCCGGCGTGCTACATCCCTGAAAGAGACGAGGTAAGAATGCTGATAGCTGTATTCGTGTGAGAAACCGTCCATCGGATGCCGGTGCTCGATTTAGGGGGAGACCCCTAACCCACACCTCAGTAAGCCTGCGTCTTGTTTCATTCCCTCATCCTTTCTGCTGCTGCACAGAATTTTGGGTCGCCATAATCAGCGCCGGTTCGATTCTTGACCGGGGTTGACCGGGCCCGCGAACTCTGCCGCTGATGGCCGGCCACGTGGTATGTGACTAAGCATGACTCAGCTTGATCGCCCCACGACGCGCGTCATGCACGGCGCTTGTTCGTTCCTCTCAACGCCCACCATGTCGCAGCCCGGAACCCGCTACCTCCTTGCGATGGCGGCGCTCGCCGCCGCCGGCGACGACGAGCAGGCCAAGGCGGCGGCCTTCGATAAGCATTCGGAAGCGCTCATGGACATAATGTCCGGCACCCTGGGTCCCGCCCGGGCGCAATCTTTGGGGAACATGGTCAACGGCATGACGCTGCCCTCCGCCAGCGACACCTCTCACTCTTCGACTGTTGCCGCCCCTCTCCCCCTCCCCGCCCCGAATGCAGGGCTGCCTTCGATGCCCCCGCCGCAGGTACCGCCCCCGCTGGCCTTGCAAACCCCCGCCTCAGAGCCTGCTCCGACGCCTAGCGCAGGCCCACCAGCCATGGAGAAGGCTCCTCGGACGTTAGGAGCGCCGTCCGCCGATCGCAGCACCTCCGCGTCGAACACGGAACGGTCGACCACCCGCCTCTCGCCGGCGTCGTCGCGTGGGCGGGATGTCGTCGATGTCGAAGATATTTCCGACGGCGATGAAGGTCCGAAGACCGTGGCGAAGAGGAAGCGCGACGAGGGCGACGCGCCGACATCTCCTACGGCGGCGGAGGCGTCGAGCGCAGGCCGCAAGCTTCGCGATCGTAGGCCCAAGACCGACAAGGAGGCAGAGTCGTCGACGCGGCGGGCGGCGCCGTCTCGCGCTCCGCGGGCCAAGGGCGGGAAAGGAAAGAAGAAGGCCGAGTTCGTGGGCGAGAAGGGCGACGGCGAGAGTGATCGCGAGGTGCGTAACACGCTCGCCTGCTTTTCCTGAACTCATGCGCTATGCAGAGCGTGGTATACGTCAGGTACGCCGCGATGCGTTCGTCCGTTGGGAGGTCGACGCCTGCTGACTACCTCCCACAGTAGGAAGAGCAACACCTCCCGTCTGACCACGACCGGGCGCAAGCCCTCCCCTCCTCCCAAGCAGCGCCTGATCAATGATCTGGTACGCTCCCCTGTGCCCCGCCACTTTCATGCCCTGACGTCCCAGCCTTGCACATCCTGCGAGAAAGCCGGCGCGACGTGCCTCCGGCGCGAGACCGCTAGGCCCGCAACTGCGTGTCAGCGCTGCAGCGAGCAAAAGTCGAAGTGCAGCCTGACGAAGGAATCAGGCGCGTCCCATGTCGAAGCCAGCCCCCCTCCCAACTCGGCCCCAGCAGCGGCTCCCGCTCCCTCTGCCGCAGCCCTGCTCGGCCAGGACCCCCTCGGGCTGGCGGAGCTGTCCGCCGGCATCACGCGGCTCTGCGCCTTCATGGAGCGATTCAACGACCATGCGGCCGCGATGAACGCCCTCCTCGGCGGCATCGAAGATTTCAGCATGCGGGTGGCCGAGCTCAAAGAGTACAGTGGACGCCTGCAGTCAATCCAGGCTGCAGGTGGAGGATCGCTCCCGCCTCCATCCTCCTCGCCCTCCTCTCCGTCCCGCGATGTGTCGCCGGGCTCGCACGGGTCGCGTAAGCGCCGACGCCTCGACCTCGACCTCGACACCTCTAGCACCGTCCCCGGGGCCGCCCCGCCCTCGCCGGCCCTTGCTGGCGCGTCCGGCGCCGCTGGAGGCCCAGCCGAGGCCGTGGGCGCAGTCCCCGGCGGGTCCTCCGAGGTCGCCAGCCCCGCCCCCGCCCCCGCCCCAGCGCCGAGCGGCCCAGCCGGAGGTCCCTCCACGCCCCCGCGCGCTTCTGCGGAGGCTAGTGCGGAAGCCGCCGCGAAGGAGACGAGCGGCAGCGGGGGAAGCGCCGACATGGACGTGGACAAGACGCCCACTCACTAAGGAGACCGGTGAGTTCGGAAAGCGCGCCCGCGCATAATTTTCAGTTTTGATTTCTTGGGACTCTTTTTCTTGCATGATTCTTTTTACTTTCGTACTACTGAGCGTCTGCATTTCTTGGACATCAGCGGCCCATTCGTATACATGCCTTATACTCCTTACCCCAGCCCTTCCCCGACCCCGTATTGCTTGGTTCTTCACCGGTGCGGCTTTCCCTATATATAGACTGAAATACATCTTGGCGCCTCTTTCTTGAGCGATTGAAAGCAGTGCGAACTCCCTAGCCCGGCGCCCTACGGGAAGCCCGACGGTCGGCCTCTGCCCCTTCGCTTTCGGGCATCTCCCGGCCGACTCCCCGCTTTTGTACGCCTCCCCGACTCGTCAGACACCTTCGAAGGGGTGTTATAGGCCAAATACACGACCCCGCAAATGATTGGGAGTAGGTTCGGCGGCGAAAGTGCCTTGCGCGGCTCCTGGACTTTTGCTGATGGGAGCTGACGGAGCCCCGGGGATGCTGGCGTTCCCCCGCACCCTCCTTCCTCCCTACGCGCCACCTCGACCCTGCTGCTTGTATATCCCGCGTCACCCTCGCCACCGCCCTGCCTTCACCGTAATTCATATCCCCACGCTCTGTACGCATGGACGGGTCCGCCGATGGTCTGGAGATCCTTGTTGCCGCCCTCGAGGAGAACGGCCGAGATGGCCTCCAGCAGTACATCCACAACGTGCGCGCCTCATGATATAACGAGCGCCCCGCCTTGCTGACTTTGCTTCAGACGTCCCTGCCCACTCTCACCAAGATCAAGAAGATGCATACGGAGAGCATTGCCTAATGGATCGATATCGCCAGCTTCACGGACTGGATCGTTGCCATTTGGCGGGCGAGCTGCGTCCAACTCCCGATATTCCTCGCGCCACGCCCTTTCGCTCTCTCACAACCCAATAAACCTCGACTTTGGTCGTTCGAATGCCCTTGAGACGGTTTCGAATGCCCGCGAGCCGGTGTATTGCGCTCTGAGTTCGCCTCTCACTCCTTACTCCCCACCAGGCCCCTCCCCCTGCTTCCCGATTATTCAGCTTCGGGTAGCTCACCCTTCGTCTTTTTTCACTGGCGCTGTCGAGAAGCGCAAACGTCGGCCGATGGCGGGCGGCGAAAAGGTTGTCATCGTCAACCCGGCCGCTCCCCCGCGCGCAAAGCCGAAGAAGAAGAAGGCGAAGAAGAAGAGACTCGACGGCGAAAACGCTGGCGAAATCTGCGTCATGGGCGTTGTCAATATCACACGCCAGAAGGCTGTCCGCCACGCCATAATGCCGGCAAACCCGCCCTCGTACTTCAACACCCCCCGCGTGAACAATGACCCTATCCACCGCCTTCATCTCTCCGATTCATCCGGGGATCTCCAGCGTCAAAACTCGAAGGGGGGAGGGCAGGGAATGGGGTGGCCTATCAGATACTTTGTACGTCTCTATCCTTCGACGGCGCCTCATGAGCTTACAGGCACTACAGAACCAGGATGCATTTGCTTCGAAGGGTTATAACCCCAAGCTCGTCGGGTGTAAGCGACAGGTTGAGGGCTGCAGGGATGGTCGCGCCCAGCGCTGCATGCGACTCAACAATTTTGCGTTTGCGGGAAAGGTCCTGGATCCCCTCGACCTTGATCAATCCCTATTGAAGAATTGCGTAACGCACTTCGAACACAAGCTCGACGTTCTCGCCAAGGCGTGCCCTTCTGACTGGACGGCAGAGATCCGCCGTTTTCCGTTCGTCCAGACTCAAGGAGATCCTGCCGTCCCTGCCCATTCCTACCGGAATTCACCGTATAAGTGCGTCCGAGGTACGCGGGGTGCTAGAGTAAGTCTCTGTTCTACTCATCCCTTGTAGACTGGATTGTCGACAGCGGCAGGTCGCCTTGGTTTTACCCATCGATTGATGGGCCCCTCAGCAAGATACCCGGGCGCACCTCGTACGAAGTCAATAAAAGCACCAATCTCTGCGAGGGCGCGCACCCTTTGACGAATTAAATGAATGGAACGGGTGCGCCGCTCACCCAGTCGATCGAGCAGTAAGTACTGTGCCATCGACTTCTTTTCCCCTGCCCACGGCCTTCTCTGTGGTCGCAACGCGAATCGCATGGCTTTTGATAACTTTGTACAATGCAGGCAGAATGCGGTTTTAATCAACGCCAGGAAACCGTTTGCTGCACGGATCCGTGCCAACGGCCTTCGTAGCAACTCCCGCATCCGAATTATCTACCAAAGAGCGACAAAGCGCAGGAACTTGCCGAGCTGAAGGACGTTATCAAGAACGCGCAGCAGAGGAAGGAGTCGCTGACGAAGTAGGTGGTCAAGGCCCCGCGTGTGAAGAGAGGCCCCCGTGGCAAGGGCGCTCCGAACACCGCAGAGGTGTGTTTCCCATCCAGTCCCCTAACCCCATCGCCTCCGCGCAGAGCCTTCCCAGCGCCATCTTCCTCGCGCTCTGCATCTCGCTCATCGCCAGCTCTGCCTCGCGCGACGAACACGTCCTGCTGTCGCGCGGCCAAAACGTATCACGCTCGTCACTCCCCCGATCTTGCCGCTGATTATGACGAGTACGCATTCCCGAACCAACTATCCACTATTAGAGGAAGGCTTCCCCATATCGCTGGAGGACGCAGCGCCTCCTCCAGTATTAAATACTCGCACTGGTCCCCGTGGTATGGCTTTTCTATGGCTACACCGGACGTGTCCGCACATTCCTACGCGCGGCCTTCTGAGATGCCTAAGCCACCGCCACCTTAGGTCTTTAGCCAGGCTCTGTCGGCGTCAGGGACCCTCGTATGACGACCCCGGTACCAAGCAGAGTATTATATTAGAGCGTAGTATACGGTATACCCCTCCCCATGTAATGCACAGAAAGCTTCGTGGGCCGGGCGGCGCGCGAGCCACAGCGGAAGCAACCCAGGTCCGGTAGCTGCCGAAGACCGTCTTTGGGCGGCGAAAGTCAAGTATTTCATCTGGGATCGACTTTAGCTGCCGTGTTTTTCGTCACGACTTCTTCGGCTCACTCTTCTGTATCGGAGCCTGCTAGAACCATGCCGGCGGAGTATAGCCTCGGTCGCCACAGGGCTGCGAGCAATATGTGGCGCTGTTACTCAACACGTGATCTCACGCGTCAGCGTGACAGTACGCGTATTTTTTCCAACTCGCCTCACAGCTTTCCTCCTCCCGCTACAGACACGCCTCCACCCGTCGACGCGCCCTCTTCCTCCGGCCATAACCCCACCTCCGCCCGTCGACGCGCCCTAAAGGATGGCCAACGTGATGTCTCCAGTCTCCGGTACGTCGTCGTATGATACCCTGCGCGTGCACCTTCCGTCTTGATGCCTGTACTTCACGACGAACCGCTCGTGCATCTCGCCACTGCCACCTCCGCCGCAGCGAGACATGGAGAGATGCACGAGCGAATCTCGTTGAATACACAGCGCGTCGACGAGCGGTACAGGCGCGGGGCTCTTCACAGCCGAGCCTGACCTGACCCCCAAGAGGCCTCGTAGCGGGCACCCTCAGGACAACTTGCAGGGGCCGGACCCTCCCAGCATGCTGCCGACCACAACGCGCCCTCTTCCTCCCGCCCTAACCCCGCCTCCGCCCGTCGACGCGCCCTGAAGGATGTTCAGTATAAGTTCTTTGGTCTCCGGTACGTTGTCATATGATACCCGCGCGTGCGCCGCCCGTCTTGACGCCTGCACCTCACGACGAACCGCTCGTGCATCTCGCCACTGCCACCTCCGCCGCAGTGAGACATGGAGAGATGCACGGGCGATTCCCGTTGAATACGCAGCGCGTCGACGATCGGTACAGGCGCGGGGCTCTTCGCAGCCTGACCCTGACCGCACCCTTCAGAGGCCCCGCAACATGTGCCCCCTGGACGACTCGCACCGGGGCGACGCCGACGACCGAGTCCGCGACGAGGCGCTGGATTTCTCGGGGCTTCACCTCAGGGCCGCGCCTCTCAGCCACGCGACGAAGACCCGCCCCCACGCGCCGAGGTCGAGGGCCCCTCCCCCTTCATCAAACAAGTCAGCCGAAGCATCGACGCCCTCCGTCGACCGCCGCCGCAGACGCCTTCCGCCCGCTCATCGGCACCCAACAGCACCAGGCGCCTCGCGCTGCCCTTCTTCCGCTGCGTCTAAAAGGACCGATCTCCCCGCACATCGTCGCAGCGACAAACGCCGACAGTATCCCGACGCTGGCCATCCGCCGCACAAGAAATAAGGATCAAGGACCCTCTCCACCCCCCCCAGACCCCCTCTGCGCCCCAGCCTCTCGACCTCTCGCGTGACCAGCCGACCGTCGCGTCTGTGTCGCAGGTGGAGAGGCAGCGTTCGCCCACACACTGCGCCACGACCCCCGTCCGCCGCGCCGTTTGGGCGCCGTCGACCCTATCTCCGCCCGCGCACGCTAAGCACCCCCACGACCGGGAGTCGGCCGGGCCGAAAAGGGGGGGCGCGCCGACGCCGAGTACGCGTTTCACGGCGAAATGGGAGTAGACGGAGGCGAGGGTCTACGCCCGGGAGACGGTCGCCAGCGGTTCCAGGGTCGACTATTTGACGCGGACCGGGGTTTGTGGGGGTTCAGGGCTGCTTAGGCGGGCTTTCAACCCCCCTCCTCCGACCCCATCGAGCTTCTCCAGTTCTTTGTTCTTTACATGTTGTGTTTTATTTTACTACCTTGTACGGATGGGCAGAGATCAATAACGCAGGCACTTGCCCCCTATATACTACGACGTGACCCATCAACTACAGCGCCGGACTTGCCCACGAGAATACATGACGACTTCCAGCTATCAGCCCAATGTGCTCCGTGGCTGACGAGAGGTCCGTACGGTGCACCCTGCGCGTCGCCGAAATCTGGCGAGGCGGCCACCACCAAGCATGCGTTGCACTCTCCCTACGAGGCTCTCAGTCGGCTGCCCCGAGACGGCGCTGCAGGGAATCACCAGCTGGCGGGCATGTATGCGTGGCAGGAAGTACAACACCTCGTTCCTTCCACCGAACGTGCCATCGTTCAGCATGAGCAGAGACCCGACCCGCCGTTTTCTCCGCCGAAGGGCGGGCATTAACCGGCACCCACAAAGGCGCGGGGTTCATCATTCACGGCCGATCGTGGGGGTCCATCCTCCGCACCTCCAACGTCAGCAAAACGTTCCAAATCACGTCCGCGGCCGTCGACACAAGCAGTTCGCGCGCCGGCAAATGAGCGTTCGTATGGATGGGGCCGCCCGGTAGATCGCCCGTTCATGCTTGCGACAGGCTGCCAAAAGCTATGCAGGAGCCCGCCGACCAGTAGCACATTCTGACCCTTGGCGCCGTCTTGTCTCTCCTCACCCCCTCTTCCGTCACGATGTGCGTCGCCCTCATTTTCTCCGGTACCTGCGTGAGTCTTCATCGTGCAGCTCTTCGTCGACCCGCGTGCAGACACCTTCGCCAAATGTCCAGCACAGCCCTTTGCGTACTGCCCCACGAGCATGAAGACGCGGTTTGATAGCAATCCCACCGTCCGGCCCAGCTTCCGGCGCCGCATCGGGGCCTGCATAATGACCACCTTCGGCCTGCGCACGGCCGCCCCAACTTCGTCGGCCCCCGGTGTGGAAGGCCCACCATCACCGGCCCTCCCGCCTTCGACCGCGCCTTTGGCGGTGACCACATCCTCTCTGGGTACGTGTTCGACGGCACTCTCTCAATTCGGCCGTGCTCATCTGCTCTGTTATAATTAAACCCTCAGATACTTGCCATTTTAGGGGACGCAGTATGCCTCCATGCAGCGCAGTACCAGCCAGGCATTTCATGCAGCTGGAACAGAGATTGAACGTTGGATAAGGGGGGGAGAGATTTTCATCTTGGGTCAAGCTTAGCTCGCGCGGGAAGCGGTTGGGGCAGCACGCCCGCTTTTATATACAATAGGTCGGACGTGCACGGTCCTCCCCCTTGTAAAGGATGCTTAACCAAAAGGCCCCTTATGTGTTCGATTGCTGAGTTTGTTTATGCTAACCCGAGCGGTTGACCAACAAAGGGTCCCGTCCGGCGAGTTTAGCGCATTGGCGTGCTTGCAAGGGAAGATAAACCAGGCTTGAGAAATGTCTGGACGGTTTCGGCTCAACAAACGGCGTTCATAAGGAGTTGTCATATTAGTTGGGTGCAGTGCCCACGGGAACGTACAAGATTCGGCAAAAGAACCGCAAGATTGTGGGAGCGCAACTGAGATTTGGGTAGTAGGTGTGAGTTTGTGAGGAGCCAGGGTTCAAGGCGCATATCCATTACAACAATACGAGGTATCAATTTTGGTAGTGGTAGCTATATGCAATGGACGTTTGATGACAAGATCTGCTTATACGTATACAAGCTGCATTTGATTGGTACAGTCAGAATGGTAGCATTTGTATTGCATTGGACGGTCGCTGTTTCACGAGATGGGTGTTAGTGGCGCAGCAATTACACGATGCGATGGACTCGATGGGTAGAGGCTTATGAATTAGAGTGAAGTAACAGATACATTGCTGCATTCAAGATAAGCACGGAATTAAGCAGGTGTCAAGCCGGCAATTTAACCCCAGGGTTGCTTACCGTCTATATGTATTGCTTGTAAAGAAGATTGTATGAAGGTGAGGAAATGTTCATGTTTGATTAATGATAAGCACGACGTTGTACAGGTGATGATAGTAGGTGTTTATACAGTGGGTGCGAATGTTATAATACATTGGTGTTATAAGGAGTGAACCCGAGTGGGTACATGGTAGAAGAGAGTAATGATGTGTAGAAAACAAGGTGTGTAGTGAAAATGTGTTTATAGTAGTAGCATTCAATGGTTGGTATGTAGAGAATTATCTGGTGTATGTTGTTGGGCAGGTCAATATGTATAGCAGAATATATATGCTGATGATGTTAATTGGTCAGGCAGAACAGTGTTAAGTGTTTTTAATGAAGATTGGGAGGTGTAGGAGTGTGTTAAACAGATATATTGTAATGTAGATGTGTAAAGAAGGTTGTTATGAAGAACCCGAGTGGTAACCCGCCATGTTAGGGTTCATGTTCGGTTAGGGTTAGGGTTAGGGTTAGGGTTAGGGTTAGGGTTAGGGTTAGGGTTAGGGTTAGGGTTAGGGTTAGGGTTAGGGTTAGGGTTAGGGTTAGGGTTAGG
The DNA here is from genome assembly GCA_024196135.1 of Pleurotus ostreatus/Saccharomyces cerevisiae fusant. Classification (NCBI taxonomy): domain Eukaryota; kingdom Fungi; species Pleurotus ostreatus/Saccharomyces cerevisiae fusant. Next base: position 55 of record JAMQCK010000192.1, on the reverse strand, counting down.
GTTAGGGTTAGGGTTAGGGTTAGGGTTAGGGTTAGGGTTAGGGTTAGGGTTAGGG